>JAUKPS010004220.1:0-11390 GCA_032273165.1 Chlorellidium tetrabotrys | reverse complement strand
CGTAAAAGATTACTTGCCGAGATACAAGCCGAACAGAAAACAATTAGTCAACTATCTGAGGAACGTGCCCCACTCGCAAGTGAGTTAAGAAAAGTTGAAGCAGAAGTGGGACCTATCAAGTATATTGCCGCATTAATCTACGGCGACAACGCTGATAGCAATATGCTTGAAGCCGCAGTACGCTGGGTTATTATTTTACTTGTTGTTGTGTTTGACCCACTTGCTATCGCACTTGTATTAGCGGCTAACGCAAGTAAAGAGTGGGATAACGAAGAACCCGATCCTGATCCAAAGCCTACATACGAACCTGATGATGGCCCATTGACAGATGAACAGGTTGAACAATTAAAAGACAGTGTAGAGATACTTAACCGTGGGGTTACTAATTCAAATCCCATTGACAATGTTCCAGTAAGTGATACAGAATTAGAGCCTTGTTATAAATGTGGTACACCGTTAGAGAATGCCCCAGGTATTGGCCCATTCTGTCCAAACAAAGAATGTGACGTACTAGATAATACTAGTGGCTCATCAATAACATGGAAATATATTCCACCTGCACCAATTAACAACACTATTGATTTTGTCAAGCCAGAAAAATCTTTGTTGGAACAACATCCATACTTGACCAAAGGCTTTGACCACTTTGAGGGGTTGAAACCTTTAGTGTATACTCCTGAACCAGTAGTAGTTGAAAAACCTAAAAAGAAACGCAAAACAAAATCAGAACCAGTAGTTGAACCCACTCCCGAACCTACTGTTGATTCTGAAGTTACAGTAGATAACTCAATGAAGATTACTACTCCTCTTCCATACAAAGAGCTACCTGATGATTATGTAGCATTCAATGGTGGACACATGAAGAAAGACGCATTAAAAAGTTTACGCCCAGACTTGTTTATGTTGAATGTTGAACATGGTAAAGAAGTCAACAGTGATTTTGGAACTAAGTTTCCCGAAGTAGCAAGTAGAGGTGATATCTTTACCCGTGTTGATACACTACCAAATAAAGTATTCAAGTATGATGGTAGTAGATGGATTGAGGTTAACAAGGAATCCTCAGGCGCATATCTATTCAATACCAAATACATTGAATATCTGATTAGCGTCATTGATAAGGGTCAATATGACCCGGAACTACTTTCTGACGAAGAACGTGGGCAAATCGAAGATTATTTAAAGATTCAAAAGAATACCCAAAGCTAATTGACTTTAACTCCGAATTAGTGTATAATAGTAACATTATCAACTATCTCGGAGTATCTAAATGAACTTCAAACTCGTATCTCTTGTATTTGCCTTATCACTGTCTGGATGCGGACTTATGTCAACTAACGATGGCAAAGGTGAGATTCCTACTATCACATCACAATCATTCAATACTAAAGTTCCAGGCGAACGTATCAAAATTGAAAAGAGTTGTGGATGGATTCAACGTAGTAAATGCACAATCGAAAGTATTGAAGCGATTGGCATTCAACCTTCTGTTGGTGCAACCCGACTGTTGCAAAAATCAACTACACTATTAGCATGTGACAATGCAAGAGCAAACGTTGTTGGTTATGTGTTCGGTACCAACGTGAATGAAAGTCGTTCATCACGCATCAAAAATAATCAAAACGAAAATCAAAAAGACCGTGTAAAGTCTAAGACTGAACTCGGACAAGATGTTGACATGTCTAAAGATGACAGTGAAAAAGATACCAACTATAGTATCCGTGAGGCATTGATTAACTCTGATGTTGACACTGTTCGCACTATCACTACAAATAGCCAAGGTCGTTTAGTTGGATTCAGTATTAAAGAAACAAATGTACTCGACAGTAAAACAGTTACCTGTACTATCGTTTGGAATAAGAATGACAGTCAAGACTTGAAAAAAGTTCGCAGTCTTATCTCGGGACAGTAATGAAAAAATTACTACTGACGTTGTGTCTGGTAGTACCTCTTGCTAATGCCATTCAAGTTAGTGGTGAGGGGTCTACCTTTGAAGAGGCTAAATTAAACGCCTTCAGAACAGCAATCGAATATGAAGCCGGTACAGTTGTAGTAAGCGAACGTGATTCAATCAACTACAAAATAGTTAAGAACGACATATTGGTTTATAGTTCCGCTTATATCACTAACTACAAAATTATCAATTCATTTAAATCTGGTAATCAGGTTCATGTGGTAGTTGATGTTGATGTAGCATCAAATAAAATAGCTGACAGAATACTAGGGGTAGGTTCAAAGCCAAGTGTTGTTGAGAGTAAGCATGATATACAATATCAAACTTACATGGAAAACAAGAACAACGGTGACAGATTACTATTACAAGTATTAAAGGATTATCCTACCAAAGCATTTACTGTTACTCAAGGTCCACATGCACTTGCAGTAGATGTATATCGTAATGGCATACTAGAGATTCCACTTGAATTTAGATGGAATTATAATTACATCACTTCATTGAATGATACACTAGCAGTATTGGAAGATGGTAGCAATGGATTATTAAAACAAAGTCCCGGCAATGTCACTATCATGGCAAAAGACCCTAAGGATTATGTGTTTGGTAAAAAGTCTACTTACAAGTTCAATGAAGTGTTAATAGTGAACGCCTTAAAAGAAACATTCTTACGTAACACTCCTAGAATACAAGTAACTATTACGGGTAGAGGCAAAATCGTTTACAAGAATTGTTTTGTACCTGATAGTTTTGTGGGGAAGCGCCCTGGATTTTTTAATGCTGGACTTGACCTAATAGTATATGGCAATCAAGTAGAAAAGAATATAATCAAGCTTGAATTGCGTAACATGCCTACATTGTTACGTGATGCTGAAAATATCAATCTGGCTGTAGTAGCCCACGAAAGTTGTTTGTAATTAATAAGAAAGATAAGTATACTCTATGACACCAGAATCTAAACTAGACCATTGTTCTTTTTGTGATAATCACAAGGATAACGTAAAAAAATTAATCGTAAGTGATAACGTAGCCATTTGTAGTGATTGCATTGACTTGTGTAACAACCTAATGATTGACGAGGACTTTAAAAAGCCTGAAAAAACTGAGCATGATGTTTCTTATGATCCAGAGTCTATTAAAGAATTCTTAGACCAACATGTGATTGGTCAAGATGGAGCAAAAAGTGTACTGAGTGTAGCTATTGCTAATCACTATAAGCGTATCAACAAGCCACCAAAAGACTTAGAAATCTCTAAGGGCAATGTGTTACTAATTGGTCCTACCGGTAGTGGTAAAACATTGCTTGCCAAGACTGTAGCAAAATACCTTGAAGTTCCCTTCGTAGTAGCAGATGCAACTAGCATCACCGAAGCAGGATATGTAGGTGATGATGTTGAGTCCATGATTAGTATGCTAGTCAATGCCGCCGGAGGTGATTCTAAGCTAGCAGAACGTGGTATTGTATTTGTTGACGAGATTGATAAGATCGCACGTAAGGGCGAAAGTGCTAGTATTACACGTGACGTAAGTGGTGAAGGTGTTCAACAAGCATTACTAAAGATGGTTGAAGGTACTGTATGTCGTATCCCGGCTAGCGGTGGACGCAAGCATCCCGGTGGTGATATGCTTGAGATTAATACCAAAGATATTTTGTTCATTGCGGGTGGTGCATTTGTTGGGTTAAAGGAAATCATTAACAACCGAGAGAACGGTACTAGTATTGGATTTGGTGCGGCCATTAAAGATAACAACAAAGAAGCAGAATTAACCAACGTCAGCCCAGATGACTTGGTACGATTCGGTATGATTCCTGAGTTTATCGGTCGTTTCACTACTACGGTCAGTGTAGCTGACTTGAGTAAAGAAGAACTGATCCGTGTACTAACTGAAGTTAAGAACAACTATATTGCCCAATATACATATTTGCTAAGTCTAGACAACATCAAGTTGACTTTTACTGAAGAAGCACTGGAACAATTAGCTGAAAACACACTGAAATTAAAGACAGGCGCACGTGGATTACACACTGAGATTGAACGTGTTCTCATGCCTCATATGTTTAACACTAAGAAATACCGTGAAAATAATATCACGGAGATAAATATAGATAGACATTTAATTTTGGAGCCAAAAGCACTAGTATGAGAGGTAGAACAGTTATTGTTAACGATGGCAATGTAGAGAAAGCATTGCGCAAGTTCAAAAAGAAGATTCAGGACCAGAACCTATTGCAGGAAGTTCGTGACCGTGAACAATTCGTTAAACCAACTGTGAAGCGCAAACTAGCAAAAAGCCAGGCTAAACGTAGATGGCAAAAGTATTTGAGAGACCAAAGTCTCCCAAAGAAACTGTTTTAAGTTCCAAAATAATAGAATTTTTTGCGTGTTTTTATTATAATAAATACGTATAGTAGATGCTCATGGTGAGGTCTACTTTATAGTCATCTTGCTTAATAGGAGAAATAAAATGACAAAAACTTTAACCCTTCGTTCCCTCGACATTCCACAACTTCATAGATTCGGTATCGGTTTCGATAACGTGTTTGATGAAATCTTACGTGTGAATGCTCAACAATCCAACACAAACTATCCACCATATAATATTGTTCAAATCAATGAAGATGAATATGCGATTAGTATTGCTGTTGCAGGTTTCAGTCAAGACGAACTATCTATCACTAAAGAAAAAAACATCTTAGTGATTGAAGGTAAACATGCTGAGACTATTGAGGAAAAAGAAACCAATTATCTACATAAAGGCATTAGCGAACGTAACTTCCGTCGTGAGTTTAGTCTTGCTGAACATGTAGTTGGAATCTATTCTACATTAGAATTGGGTATTCTAAACATTCACCTAAAACGTGAGGTTCCGGAAGAACAAAAGCCCATGACTATTGCTATTAATTACATTAAGTGATAGAATAGTAGTTCATTAAAAACAAGTGTGCGGCATAAGTCGCACACCTTAAGAAAGCATAAAAATGTCTAAATCAGATACAAAAATCAAAATCAAACCACTAATCAATTTGGCAGAACCCCCTCTGTATAAAATCATCTATATCAATGATGACGTAACCAGTATGAATTTTGTGGTTAATAGTTTGATTGGCTATTTCAATTATACAGAAGACACCGCTACTGCATTGACACATAACATTCATAATGATGGTAGTGCTGTTGTTGCTGTATTGCCCTACGAAATTGCTGAACAAAAAGGCATTGAAGTCACACTTGACGCACGTGGCCAAGGATTCCCTCTACAAGTTAAAGTAGAAGCGGAACATTAAATCTCTATGTTTATGCGTTTAGGCCAATAAGGGTCTGTGTTGAACGCTGAATTGTTGATATACGTGATTTTGTCAATTGTAGTATCAACTGTCTTATCATAACTTCCATATACCCAACAAGTTACTTTATGCTCAGTATCTGAGATTAGTGCTTGTTGCGGTGGAGTATATTCACTTATGTTAGTTGGTTCTTCACCGAAGAACAATCCCTCACCGGGGACACTGTGCGTAATAACTACTACTTTTTTGACATCTAAGTGTAGTTGCAATTTCTCTATGCTGTTAGCTAGATAGGTGACTTCTTCTATGTTTTGAGCCGCTAGATGTAGTGTTTCTAGGTCGTCACTCAATTCAATCTTATTACCATACCAACCATTGCATCCTACTAGTGCAATACCGTTGATGATAACAACATGCCTGTGTAAGTATGCTACATTACTAACACTCTTACACAGCCTTGCTAATTCCTGGTGTCTATTTTTTACAAAGTGCATGGAATCATATTCCGACCCACCTGACACGTAAAAGATACCTTGATAATACTTGCTGAGATGAAGTAGCGTTTGATGTATGATCCTCAATTCGTTGCTGATATTACCAGCAATTATAAGATAGAGGCTAGTAGCCTTACCTTCCCAATTAAAGTGATCCTCAGCGTCCAGATTAAGGTCGCTGATTACATCAAACCCTATATTCATTAGGCTTATTGTGCCTTAGGCTTGCGCGGAGCTTTTGGCTTAGCTGGAGCTTTTGGCTTAGCAACTGCTTTTGCAGCCGTTTTGGCTGGAGCTTTTGGCTTTGCTGTACGAGCCGCTGCCTTTGGCTTTGCCGGTGCTTTAGCTGGTGCTTCTTCAACTACTGCTACCACTGGGTCCTGTACAATAATTTTAACAGGTTCAGAAACAACAGGTGTTGCCAAAACAGGTGATTCAACCTTATAAGGGGCTGATACTTCATTTACTTTACGCTTTTGGTTGGCAGTAAAAGCCCAATAAGCTACTACTCCAAACACAACTACTACTAGAATAACTTCCATTTTTATCTCCTAAAAATATATTTAATGCCTTTCGTAAATGTGCGTATTTTTTCTTGGGAATTGTAGCTAAATACATTATGTTCAGTCGATACGAACTTTCCGAGCTTATGCAGGAAGAACTGCCAAGTATCGGATACCAAAAACGACTCGGTTATAGAACCAACTATGACGAGGTAGTATACCTTTACCGTCTAATTAACCACAAAATATTCAACAACAAACTAATCATGCCCGAGATTGAGGTTATGCCACGTTGCAGAACCTATTGGGGAATGTGCTTTGCTACGATAGACATGCCCACAAAGACTAAAAGCTATTGTAAAATAAGAATGATGGATAAGTGGTATTGTAAACAATGGCTTATCACTGTGTTAGCACATGAAATGTGCCATCAATATCAATGGGATGTTCAGGGGCCAAAAAGGCTTAGAGAAGGTAAAGAGCCCATGTTAAGTCATGGTCCTAGTTTTTTTGTGTTTAGAGATAAACTAGCAAAGCATGGAATTGCTTTAAAGAATTCTCACAGTCGTAGACGCTGGTTCAAACATCAAAATATGTTTAAGTGTTAAAATGCATAAATACACATTATGCGCGAATTTATAAATCTAATCCAAAACTTATCCGAAGCAGCAAAGCCTGCACCAGAAAATGATACTGAAGATACAGGTGACGAAGCAGCTACCAGTACAATAGGTGTTAAAGCTAAAGGCTTATTTCCTGATGAATTAAAAAAGCGTGAAAATTTTGCTTTGTTTATTAACAAAATTAATAAAGGACTACCGTTCACAGATAACGCAACCGGTGAAGATGTTTTTATTAAACGTTCTGAAGCCAGAAGAATGCAGCAATTATTTGATAACGGGATGTTTAAGGGCAAAAAAATAGATATTGTAAACGCTGATGGAGTGACGATTAATCTAGGTGAGTTAAGAAAAACTCCCGAGTTTGGTGGAAGCACTAAAGAAAATCTTTTATTAAAGCCTTCTTTAATTAGGATTACTGACAAGGATATACCTGCAAGTGATTTGTATGAAGTGATTGCTACTAATCCCGTGTTACGTAGTACTGACTATGGACGTGTGACACAAGAATTAGCAAAGTATATCGTATCGGGTGAATTTGTACAATTACCACCAGAGTATACAACAAAAGATAAAGAAAGTGAACGCAAAGCTATAGTTGATTATGCTGGCGAATACTTAGGTGTATTGGCATTATTATACAATCGTACACGTTTCCCTAGAAAAAAACAATTTACAGAATGGTTAGGGGGAGACACGGCATCATTGATATTGAATTTTCCTAGTGCTGCCAATAATAATATTGCTGATAGTTATGCTACTATCAAAAACTCAGCTACTAGTCATAGTTTAAATATTTCAAGTAAAGGTACTGGTGGCGGTGCAGCACCTGCAGTATCTGGATTAGTATTAAGTCCGGAGATTAAACGTAATCCTAATTTACGTAATGCAGTTAAACTAATTGAATTATGTCAGTCGAAGGCCAGAGACTCTGGTCCTAGTACAATTGTGCAAGCATTTGAAATTATGAATTTCTTGTACAGCATAAATCCAGATGTTATTCCTAGAAAGTGGCACAAAATTTTACCAGCTTCACAAAAATTACTACAACAAACTGTTCAAAGTATTTCCGAAGGATCCGGATTGCCAGCAAGTTGCTACCCACTAATTGCTGATGTTAATAGTGAAAAGGCCACAGATGGTGGAAAATTAGTATACTTGATGAAAAAGATTATTGCCAAAGCAGTAAACGAAGATGATGCTATTCCTGAATTTGCTGATACTATCTTACAAGTATTAGAAATGAACTTTATCCAACAATACACTGATTACAACCCAAATGGTGAATTAACATTTGCTACACAATGGCCTGCAAAATTGGAAGGCGTTGTTACCCTAGAGAACAAATCAAGTGCGGTCGAACCAAGCAGTGCCGGGTTCAGTTTTAAATTGGGTCGTAATTCTAGTGATTACAGCGACATAGGTCCCGACGGTGAGACAGGTGGCGTGGTCGGGCCTGGTGCTGAACCAGATCAATATGGAAATGATGTTGAGGTTGCGGCGGCAGATATAGTTAACCCAAAACGTACTCGCACTGAACCCGAAGCTGAAATAGGCGTGGGTCGTAAAAAACGTAAGTGATTACCATAATCATTTGACAATCAATTAAACTTCCTTTATAATTGTACTACACAATTTTTTAAAGGAAGTTTATGAGTTTAATCCCAATGGTCATTGAGCAAACCGCTAAAGGTGAGCGTAGCTATGATATCTATAGTCGTCTGTTGCGTGACCGTGTAATTTTGCTTGAGGGCGAAGTTCATGACCAAATGGCAAATCTTATCGTTGCCCAACTATTGTTCCTTGAATCAGAAGGTGACAAAGATATCTCAATGTACATTAACAGCCCAGGTGGTAGCGTAACTGCTGGTATGGCAATCTATGATGCAATGCAATTTGTTACACCCGATGTGCAAACAATCGTTATGGGTCAAGCATGTTCAATGGGTTCATTGCTTGCACAAGCAGGTGCTAAAGGTAAGCGTATGATGTTGCCTAATGCACGACATATGATTCACCAACCAAGTGGTGGCGCACGTGGTCAGGCAACTGACATGTTGATTCAAGTAGAAGAAATTCTAGCAATGAAGAAGAACCTCACGCAAATTTACGTGAACCACAATAGTGCAGGTAAGACATTTGAACAACTTACACAGGACATGGAACGTGATAATTTCATGTCAGCACAGCAAGCGTTGGAATATGGTTTGATTGACAAAATCATTGACAAACGTTAACTAAAAAGTACTCACTTTTAGCCCTAAATTTTAGGGCTTTTTTGTGCCCAAAATTTGACAATAAATCCATTTGGGTCTATAATACATGTATAGATTGATTAAAGGAGCTAGATATGACACAAGTTTATGACCGTTTGACAGAGCAGGAAAAGCGCGAAGTTCGTATGTATGGCGTTACCGTAGAAGGTATGCGTGAATCGATAGAACAAAGTATTACTTTTAAGTTCTCAGGTCCTGCTATGATCGCCGCGAGCCTCATGAGTGACGCCCAGGAAATGATTAATCCCGATTACGGTGACGTTGACTATATGCGAGCCGAGGATGCCCGTCAATGTCTGAACCGTGCTAAGTGGGTGTTGTTTGAGTACGTTATGTCCAAAACTTGACAATAAATCGTTTTGGGTATATAATAGAATCTTAAACAGTCAACGGAGCTAGTATGAACTTCACACAATATATGCTTGATTTTTATGGTCCAGAGGGTATCTATCCTTTGGGTTTTACTAGCACACAGATCGGGCTTGCTACACAACTTTACAAATGCCGTCTTCCAAATGGCGCATTGGATTTTGTAGGAGATAGTGTTGACCGTGAGGCTGTGCGTGACATTATCCTCGAAGCACGCCAGGGTGTCTTGCCCGAATTTGCTAAGGCTTGATACCATGCAAGTAATACAAATTAATTACAATCAAAAAACAGATAGTACTAAGTTAGTATTCACTAAAGGCTATCAGGAAACGGACTGCGTGACAAAAATGGATTTGATTAGAGATGCAATATATGAACTACAAAACCAATACAATGAACTTTTAGAAAAAGGTTGACAATAAATCACTTTGGGTATATAATAGAATCTTAGACAGTCAAGTAAAGGAAACAAAATGTCCAAATACGCAATGTATACAGAGTTCGGTGATGATGCAGTTGACGCAATCGTTCGTACTGCAAAAGTACTCAATTTGGATTGGCCCACTGTTCTTACTGAACTCCGTAGTTTGGCTGAACGTTTTCCCGAGGACTTTGGTGAAGCTACTGACACCTCTGTCCGTGAATGTGTCTATGATACCCTCGGTTTCAAAACTGACTTCTACGTTTAATACATAGGAATATTAATGATTATAAATCACGCACCACAAAACGAAGCCATCATCTCTAATGTGAGTGAGGTAGGCGAGTTCCGCATTCGCAATAGTGCGAAGGCTTTCAACATTCTAAGTTCCGGTCTGTACGCCAACAAGGTTCGTGCTATCATCCGTGAACTTTCTTGCAATGCTGTGGACAGTCATGTTGCTGCCGGCAAGCAAAACACACCCTTCGATGTGCATCTGCCCAACAGCATCGAACCCTACTTTAGTATTCGTGACTATGGTACTGGCTTGAGCCACGATCAGGTTACAAACATCTATACCACATACTTTGAGTCCACTAAGACTGCATCCAATGAATTCATTGGTGCATTGGGACTCGGTTCAAAGTCACCCTTCTCTTATACAGACAATTTTACGGTTACCGCGGTTCAAAACGGTAAGAAGGGAATCTACTCTGCCTTCATTAATGAGCAAGGCGTACCATCTATCGCATTGATGATGGAAGAAGAAACCACTGACCCAAATGGTGTTGAGGTTCGCTTTGCAGTAGCAGACCGTTATGACTTTGACAAGTTCCGTCAAGAGGCTCGGCATGTGTATGAGTATTTCAAACTGCGCCCTGTAATTTCAGGTAACGGTGAATTTGGGTTCAAGGACCCTGAATACAAAGAAGAAAACATCATCCCCGGTGTTCACTATACTAACGACAATGGTCGTGGTAGCTATGCTATCATGGGTAATATCAAGTATCCAATTGATGTGCCTAACGCACAGCAAGCAATTGGTCCACTGCAAGGTCTGTTGCAGTGTGGACTAGTGATGGAATTCAAAATCGGTGAACTTGACTTTCAAGCAAGCCGTGAAGGACTGAGCTACATCCCACAAACAATTGATGCCATCAAGCGTAAATTGGAAGAATTGAACGCACAATTGGCAATTCATATTGCAGTAGAGGCAGACAAGATTGATAACTTGTGGGAACGTGCTAGTTATTTGGCAAATCGTTACGAAGAAGGTGCATTGTTCAAAGCGGCTGTGACTAAGTATGTGATTGATACAAAATTTGAATTGTACAATCCACATCACAATCGTTACAATGCAATGAAAGTTTTTAACTTGCCGGTCAAAGAATTGGCAAGCAAGTACAACATTGTGATTCGAGGCTTTGTTAAGAGCAAGCATTCGGCTACAGCACAAACATTGAAGGTTAG
>JAUKPS010003998.1:0-10806 GCA_032273165.1 Chlorellidium tetrabotrys | reverse complement strand
TAGTTAAAAATGAATCTAGTCAGTTTTGGGTTACAAAAGAAGACAGCCTTGGCAGTGTGCTAGACCGTACAACTAGAGATGAACTATGGAAGATATCAAAAGGATTAAAGCTTCAAGTACCATTCTAAGTTTTTAAACAATCTAGCATCATCTGGATTTAGTTCAAGAGCTTGTGTGCCATTAGCAACAGCCTGTTCACGCAGGCCTAGGTTATAAGCTGACAATGCCGCTAGGTCATAAGTTTTAAATGACCAAGGCTCACCTGTGCTGGTAAACACATATTCTCTTTGTGTGATGGTCAAAGCCTGTGTAGCCGCATAGTAGCACTCATGCCATTGTTTAAGTTCATAGCAGGCCTGTGCTAGATCTACCCAAGTATCACGGATCAAACGGCTAGTATCTACAGCCATTCTAAAATGCTTGAGTGCTAGTTCATGTTGACCTAAGTGCATGTAAGCTCGCCCCATATGACGCAGAGCAAAGCTACGCTCATGATGCCAAGTAGCACCAGGTAAGGTCAGGTATCTATCCCATTCCTTGATGGCTCTAAGCCATTGCTTGTGATAAAAGAATTCTCTGCCCAAATACCAACTGTCTCTATGATCATAAGGATTCTCAGCAATGCTGGCATTCAGCATGGGCAAGTACTGTCCTCTTGATTTAGTCAGATCCGGATGATGCTCTGAAAGTATGTCTTCAGTGATTGCCCAGACTTCAGTCATACGAGCATCAGGCTCAATCATTTCATGTATCAAGTGACGCCATTGATAACCTGTGCGTGAGTGTATCTTGGTGCAGTTGTAGATATCACCTTGATTGTCAAATCTGTACTGCAAGCGAGTAATGTCACTCTTCCAGTTGTTTTGTACGCTTGCGTACCAACCAGGAGTCATTACTTCATCTAGGTCCAGGGCAACACAGATATCAATATCTTTAGGAATCAATCCTAAGGCTATATTACGAGCTGTGTCAAAGCGCCAAGGGCTTACAGTTATTGTATAGACTTGGATACCTAAACTACGAGCAAGCTCAACTGTACCATCAGTTGACCCAGTGTCAGCAAGTACAATACAATCTGCATCCTTGCAGGACTCATAGAATCTTTGAACAAAAGACTCTTCATTTAAACTAATAGCATAGACAGCAATTTTCTTTTTCATTGAATATTTATAGACTTGTTTAATCAAAGGATTTGTAATAGAACACTAAGTTTGCTATACTTGTTGTTTAGGAATACAATGTCTTTACTAAGCCAACTCAAAGCCAACACACAACTAGCTGATTCAAAAATTACACAAACACAAGAGCAAACAGTAAATACTTTATGCCAACTGATCAAGGAACTAGATGCCGTTAGAATATTTGAGGATAGACATGCTCAAACTGATAGAGAAGAATCTTTTACTCAATTGGTTACATCAAGCTGATGATGCGGAATGGCGGCCGGACTATGAATGTTTTTTTATTCTAAAAGGATCTAAAACACATTCATGGCTGGCTTTGCAAGACGAGAAGATATTTGACTAAATTAAAACCCCGAGATATTAAGCTCATACGAGAGCAAATTTTGCTTGAACAGCAAGGGTTATGCGCCATATGCAATGAACTAATCATGCCAGAAGAAGCTGTATTGGATCACTGTCACAAGACAGGATATATTCGAGCAGTACTGCATAGAGGGTGCAATGCTTATATTGGACACATGGAAAACAATCTGGCTAGAAACTTGATTAACCCCAACCGACTTCAAGCCATTTTAAACAATTTCCAAATATATGTTAACACGCATAGACTATTAGTACACCCAACGCATCTAACACCAGAAGAAAAGAAATTGCGTGCCAAAAAGCGTGCCAAAACTGCTAGAGCAAAACGAGCTAAAAAGACCTAATTAGTGCGCCATATTTATTGACATGTATAAATACATTGTATATAATCGAACAAAGAGGAGAATATATGTCAGGTAAAAAAGGAATGCGATTAACAGGCCGCCATGCAAGAGGTGTAGAACGCCCTCATGTTTGGATTATTGGTTCAGATGCTGGCAAGTTCAAACACGATATGTATCACCCTTGGCAACTGGCCAAGGCACAGGCTAACTTTCGTCACGAAGATTGGACATTAGAGTTTGAAGACTATTATCAACTATGGAAAGATCACTGGCACAATCGGGGTAGATCCAGCGAAAACATGTGTATGACTAGAAATGACATCGAAGGCCCTTGGAGTGCTGATAATGTATACCTAATCCAACGCAAACTTCACTTACAACAAAAGAACCAAGAACGCCGAGGTAACAAATGAAAATGCTCTTACTAACCCTATTACTAGCACTAACTGGCTGTGCTAGTCCTCCGAGGTTCCTAGCTGCCATGTATGACAACAATGATCCTTGCCAAAAAACGCACCTAATTTCTACAGGGCAGTATCCTAGTTTTTGCGGTGCCAGTGCAGGCACTAGATACATTACCCGTGACTATGTTACAGGCAGACCTTTAACTACCACCAAGGCTCAATGATGAAAACTATTCGTTACCAAAAACTTAATAAGATGGAACCCCGTGATGGAGTTAAATACTCAACAACTTATGTTAAGCAAACACTAGAGCAACGCAAACAGCTGACTCGCCATGTTAAATTAGTAATCACTGAGATCAGTCAAGCAGTAGAGCAAGATCCAGATTTACTGGACTTTATGCGTACTCCCTTAAAAGGCTTTAAAACTACCTCAGGGCAGAATCGCACAGCAACAGACATACTGACAGACATGGTTAATGAAGCCAAGGGCAAGACCAAACAGCTTTTGCCCAAAGACTTCGCACTAGCACCAATAGAGCGTTGGAACAAGCTGTTTGCTGACACTGACTATGCTATTGACTTAGTTCAAACATTCAATGCTCCCAGCAATATGTTTGCTGAACTAATTGAAGTTATTCAAGAGGACGACTTAGAACTATGATGCAACCTAATTGGGATCCATATGACTTGTTAGTACAATTAGATGTACGCTGTCAGTTACTAGAACAGCATTGTAGAGAACTACAAGCTAATCAACTGCAATACTCTGAGATTGTCAAAGAACAAAATAAATTGATTAGACAGTTCCAAAGAGAAACAGCAAGCCTTAATCAGTTTGTAGGTCAATTAGCACAGCGCATATAAATACTTGTGCAAGAGTTTTAGTAGGCTCTGGCATTTAAAATCCTATATCGTCTTAATACAACGAGTGAATAGCCCTCTTTACCGAGGGCTTTTTCATGACTAGAATAAATACTAGATGGAAGATAACACACCAAATAGCCCCGCCTCGATTGAAAACATCGTACAAGCGGAAGCATTAAGACTCAAGCCCGGCCCCAAACCCAAAGAACTAGTTGAAGCAACTTACTTAGGAATTCCCGTTGGACGCGATAAGAAGGTCATAGACCCAGAAGATGTTGAAAAACTAGCGGCTTTGGGTTGCAAAGATATTGAAATAGCCAACTACTTTGGCATTCAATATGACACACTACGCAACAATTTCTCGGAACGGCTTATAAAAGGCCGTGAAGAATTAAAGATAACTTTAAGGCGTGCCATGCTGAACAATGCTTGTAAAAACAACTCCGCGGCAGTACAAATCTTCCTAGCTAAAAACATCTTAGGCATGAGCGACAATGGCCAAGAATCTGATGATAAAAAGCCTTTACCGTGGTCGGACGAATAATTATGCCTAAACCTAATACAAAACAAGATTTTTTTACTAGAATTATAGAACAACCTAATGGATGCTATGAATTCCAAAGTTGGCAAGATAGGGATGGATATAGATTCTTCCAATATCAAGGCAAGGAATGGAAAGCACACCGTTTAGCTGTAGTGTTTGACGGGCGTGATCCTAGCGGGAAAGTTGTTATGCATCACTGTGATAATCCAGCATGTGTAAACCCTAAACACTTATCTGTTGCAACACAGAAAGAGAATATGCAGGATCGTACTAATAAAGGCCGCAATCCCGGTAATAAATGGCCAACTAAGAAAGGCTTTACTAAGGAGCTAATATTAAATGGCCTCAACTAATGAAAGAGTAGCAATCCTTGAAACTAAAGTAGATGAGCTTAAGGAAACAGTCCGTACAAACGATGTTGAACTTAAACAAGAACTCAAGAAGATGTATGATGCGTCATGCAGCCAACACGCTAAACTAAGCGATGATATAGATGATTTAAAAACATTTCGTAATAGCGTACTTGCCCGTGTAGCAACTGCCGCTGTTATACTAGGCCCTATGATAGGATACCTAGCTAATCATATTGATTGGTCGACAATTTTAAAATAATGCCATTAAGCCTAGCACAAGATAAGATAGCCAAAGATCAGCATCGCTTTCGTGTAGTAGTAGCAGGCCGCCGTTTTGGTAAGACGCACCTAAGCATCCGTGAGCTATGTTATCATGCCCGCACACCTGATCAAGAAGTATGGTATGTGGCCCCAACATACCGCCAGGCTAAACAGATTGTTTGGCGTAAACTTAAAAACAAATTACAAGACCTTAACTGGACCAAAAAGGTTAATGAAAGCGAACTGACTATAGTACTAAAGAACGGTAGTCAGATTAGCCTTAAGGGTGCGGACAATGCTGATTCATTGCGTGGTGTGGGCTTGGACTTTATGGTAATGGATGAGTTTGCCGATGTAGAAGAAACAGCATGGACTGAAGTACTGCGTCCTACACTAGCAGACAAGCAGGGCAAGGCTTTGTTCATAGGCACACCAAAAGGCATTGGTAACTGGGCGCATGATCTTTACACAATGCCTTTAGACCAACCTACAGTATGGGCCAGCTTCCAATATACAACTATTGATGGCGGGCAAGTTAAACCAGAAGAAATAGAAGCAGCCAAGCAGGACCTTGATGAGCGTACATTCCGTCAAGAGTTTATGGCAACATTTGAAACATATTCAGGTAGAATTTATTATGCGTTTGATCGCAAGTTAAATTGTATTGCTCCTGACTCTATAGATTTATCAGTATTATACATAGGCATGGACTTTAACATAGATCCAATGAGTGCTGTAATAGCTGTTAGGCAAGGAGATAATTTGTATGTCATCGATGAAATCCGTATGTTTTCTTCTAACACCGCCGAAATTGTGGAAGAGCTTAAGACAAGATATGGAAAGAGTAAACTATTTGTCTACCCAGATCCAGCAAGCCGCCAAAGAAAAACCTCAGCTGGCGGCCTTACTGACCTCACCATCCTCAGCAATGCGGGATTCCTAGTCAAGGCACCCAATGCACATACACCTGTGCGTGATAGGATTAATGCTGTTAACTCTAGATTAAAAGATGCAACCGGTATTAGGCGCTTGTTTATACATCCTAAGTGTAAATACACAATCGAAGGATTAGAGCGCCATACATATAAAGAAAATAGTTCACAGCCTGATAAAGATTCAGGCTATGATCACATGATGGATGCACTGGGCTATATGGTAGATTATATGTTCCCAGTACGCAGGGACATTGATCCTGCTACAAGAATACCAAAACGCTGGGGCCATGCCCTAGCTTAACAAGGAAAATATTATGGATGTTAGCCAAACAATAAGCACCGAAATAGCCGCGGTCTTATCCGCAAATGCACTTTATGAAACATACTTGCCGCAATGGAAGTATCTATTAGAAAGCTACCTAGGTGGAGAAGAGTATCGCCGTGCTGGACACTTGACTCGTTATCAATTAGAAACAGACAGTGAGTACCAAGCTAGGCTTAGAGAGACTCCGCTAGATAATCACTGTCAAAGTGTTATCTCAGTATACAACAGTTTCCTATTCCGTACTTGTGCAGAGCGTGAGTATGGTGCAGTCGAAGGAATGCCAGAACTAGAAGACTTCCTCAAAGATGCTGATATGGATGGACGCTCATTAGACGCATTCATGAAGGATGTAGCTACATGGTCATCAGTGTTTGGGCATTGCTGGATGGTAGTAGCCAAGCCTAATGTGGGCGCTGTTACCATGGCAGATGAACAGGCCATGGGTGTACGCCCTTATGTGTCACTATTAACGCCTATGGTTGTGCTGGACTGGACTTGGACTAGACTGCCAAGTGGCCGTTTTGAACTTAGTTACTTCAAGTACCTAGAAGATGTCAACGGTGATATCCGTACTGTTAAGGAATGGACTAGAGAGTCAATCCGCACTACTATTGTGGACTTAAAGAACACATTGATTATTGAAGACATCTACGAAGCCAACGGCTTGGGTAAGATCCCAGCTATCATTGCCTACAATGGCCGTTCAAGTGTGCGTGGTGTTGGTGTATCCGATATTGCTGACATTGCTGATGCACAGCGTTTCATCTACAATGCTACTAGCGAGGTTGCTCAGTCAATTCGTTTAGACAGCCATCCAAGTCTAGTTAAGACACCTGAAACACAAGCAGGCATTGGTGCTGGTAGTCTAATCCATATGCCAGAGAACATGGACCCCGGTTTAAAGCCATACCTGTTAGAGTTTAGTGGCGCTTCAGTCACTAGCATTTACGAGTCAATTAGTGCAACTATAAGTTCGATTGATAAAATGGCCAACACTGGTGCTGTCCGTGCTACAGAAAGCCGTTCAATGAGTGGTGTTGCTATGGAAACAGAGTTCCAATTACTCAATGCTCGTCTAAGTGAAAAGGCTGATAACCTAGAACTTGCTGAAGAGCAGATGTGGAAGCTATGGTGCGAGTACATGGGTTATATGTGGGAAGGTTCGATTGACTATCCCGGCAGTTTCAACATGCGTGATACCAGCAAAGAGATTGAACAGCTACAGATTGCGGCCAATACCAATCCAGCAGATGCTCGTGTTAAGGCTGCTATTGACATGAAGATTCTAGATTGGCTTGACCTAGATGAAGATGAATTAACAGCACTAAAGAATCAAAACCTTATTGACCTTAACATGGTACCAGAAGCTGAAGACCGCACTGGATTCTATATGGGCAAGGCAATGATTGATCCAGTATCAGGTATTGTAACAATAGCATCCAGCCCAGAAGAACAGCTACAAATGGCTAAAGATGGTTGGATTGAATACGAAGAGTCATCAGGAGGATACTAATATGGCCTACGCTAAAAAGAAATCAGGGGGCAAGAAGCCTCCAAAGAAGTATTAATATGCCAGTACATAAATCATACAAAGACGGTAAGGTAGTAGGATGGCGTTATGGCCGTTCAGGTAAAGTCTACCGTAGTCGTGCAGACGCTGTCAAGCAGGCACAGGCCATCTTGATTAGTCAAGCACAAGCAAAGAAATAAAGCCGGGGGCGAACATGGCATTATCATTAAAAGAGCAATTAATAGCCAACAGCCAGTCAACATTGAAGAGAGTTGAAATATACTCTCCAGCAATTGAAGAAGAGGAAACTGTTGTTCAGGATGAGAATACAGACCCAACCCCTGAATAACAGTCAATTCTTTGTGGTTTTACTGCGAACTATATAAATACTCAACAATACTCTAAAGGGAGGCGAGCTTACTATGAGCGATACAAACATAGGCAATGAAAACGCAACTGATGCGGCTGAATTAGATTTAGGAAATCAGGCACAAGCAACTAAGACTTATAGTCAAGATGAAGTAGACAATATGATGGCCCGTATGCGTGGCTCATTAGAAAAGAAACTTCTGAAACCATATGCAGACTTGGGTGATCCTGAAGAACTTCGTTCAATTAAAACTGAACATGAGAAGAAACAACAGGAACAAGCAATCAAGCGTGGCGAGTTCGAAAGAACACTACAAGAATTAGCGGCTAAAAAGGATTCCGAAATCCAAAAAAGAGATAGCATTATTCAAGAATACAAAGTTAATGTGCCTATCCTTAGTGCCGCGGCCAAGCATAACGCTGTGAATGCGGAACAGGTAAAAGCATTATTAAGTAATCAAGTAAGAATGAATATGGATGGTGATGTAGAAGTAGTAGACGGTAAAGGTAGTGTCCGATACAACGATAAGGGTGAACCTATTGGTGTTGACGATTTAGTGCGAGAATTCTTGGATTCGAATCCGCACTTCAAACTAGCAAGCCCAAGCACTACTAATACGAAGTCAAGTATCTCTGGAGGGACTAGCGGAAAATTAGATATATCTAAATTAGATATGACTAAACCAGAACATCGAAAGCTATATGCGGAACACCGCAAAGCTAACGGTATAGCCTAATTACTAAAGGAGAATTATTATGGCCGGTTCAACAACAACAACTTTAAACGACCTATTGCCAGCTATTGTAGCTGAAGCAATGTTCGTAGCAAACGAGCGTTCTATTATGCGCGGTCTCGTAAAGAATTATACACTTGGCGCAGGTCAAGGTAAGACAGTAACAGTTCCAATCTATCCTCAAGTGTCAGCAGCCGCTATCACTGAAGGTGACATTGTTGACAACACAGCAATTTCTACTGCTGGTGTTACATTAACTGTTGCAACTAACGCTATCCGTACTATGGTTTCTGACTTGTCAGTTGCTTCTAGTGCTAGCAATGTAGTAGCTGACCTAGGCCGTTTATTCGGTGAAGGTATGGCTCGTAAGATTGACAAAGACTTAACAGCTTTGTTCGCTGGTTTCTCAGCTGGTGTAGGTGACTACACAGGTCAAGCAACTGCCGCAAGCATTTTCAACTCAGTTGCAAAACTGCGTGGTGCTGGTGTTGGCATGGACGGTATGGTTTGTGTATTACACCCAGAAGTTGCTTATGACTTAAAAGCCGCATTGACATTAGGTGGTTCAACTGCCGCGTTCTCAATGGGTGCTTACAGTGAAGTTGGTAACGAAGCAATGCGTCAAGGTTATGTAATGCAATTAGCTGGTATTCCAATTTATGAAACAGCTAACATTGACTATGTAACTAACGCTGGTGACTTCCCAGGCGCTGTGTTCCATCGTGATGCTTTAGGACTTGCTTTAATTGGTGATGTCCAAATTGAAACAGCTCGTCGTATTGATTACTTGTCTACAGAAATCGTAGCAAGCTGCCATTATGGTGTTGGTGAACTTCAAGACAGCTTAGGCCGTTACTTGAAATTTGATAGCTCATTGACCTAATCGGAGAATAGAGATGGCTTTCATTAACAACGGAACAACTGTAATCAGTTTTGCTGAGTACCAAGATGTAGTGGATCGTGATTCACGACTTTTTGATACTAATGAAAGCCTGTCTGAAGATGTAGTAGAACCTTTACTTGAAAGAGCTACAGAACGCATCCTTACAAAGATGCGTTCTACTAGCTGGTGGTTTAGTTATTACGCCAAGCGTGATACTACTAATACTACCCTTAACACCTCCGCAGATATTCCAGCATTAGATCCAGAACGAATCAAAGCAAGACAGAATGATTTCACTGACCTTTGTGTTTACACAGCACTCAGTGAATTTATCCTGCCAAAGATTGCTGACTTCGGCACTGAGGACAATGCAGAGCGTCAAAAGATGGGTTACTATGCTCAAAAAAGCACAGGCTTATTTGATGAACTTATATCAGCAGGTGACTGGTACGATTTCGATGATAGCGGCACAATCGCTAGCGGAGAAAAGAGTCCCGGCTATTCTAATTTAAGAAGAGTAAGATGAGAGAAGAGATTCTAGACTATCTAAAA
Source organism: Chlorellidium tetrabotrys (assembly GCA_032273165.1). Taxonomy (NCBI): domain Eukaryota; class Xanthophyceae; order Mischococcales; family Botryochloridaceae; genus Chlorellidium; species Chlorellidium tetrabotrys. Next base: position 1,178 of record JAUKPS010003998.1, on the reverse strand, counting down.
GGGTTAAAGTTGAAAAACTTTAACATCAGCGATGAGTTACCGTTTAGTAATTCAGGTACAGCAATGTATTTGAAAAATCTCAAGCGTGTGTATGTAGACTTAGAACAAGTGACTAATGAACCATTCATACAATTACTTGGCGACTACAACATTGACTCTGAACTACATTCAGTCAGACTTTATTTTTCAACAGACGCAAAACAGCTTCCATCAGATTATAGTACAACAGTATCTGACATAAGACTAGCTAAAGGTGTAGCTACTACGGAGAATTACTTTCGCCGTGAAGTCAACAACTCAACTAGTTTTGAAAACGATCTAATGATTACTGAATTTGAATTCAGATTTACCAAACTAACAACATAAGGAGCCAAATATGGCATATATTTCACCAGCACCGGGTACAAGTAGTCAAGTTGTACTTAAGGTCGAATTAAGTGGAACATCAGGTTGGTCAACAGCAATAACAATTCCTGGACTACAGGACATTACTGTTAACGCAGCCAACGATGTATTCACATGGAGTCAACTTGACACAACAGCCAAGCAACAAGTAGCAACAACTTCAACAAACAGTTTATCAATGAACTTGGTTGTTGATGATGCTACATTCTTTGGCACAACTTTGAATGCCGCACAAACTGATCTAGTAGCCCTACAAGGCTTAATGGGTCTAAGCCGTAACAAAACTAAAATCAAATTTAGTTTGAAGATGGTTGAGAACTCAAGTTCAGACCGTTACTTGTCTGGCATTGGATACATCACTGGTTTAGCACCAACTGTATCTGCTGACAGCCCAGTATGGGTAACACCAATTACAATTACTGTATCTGGTGAGTACACAGTAGCCGCAACAGAGTCTTAATCTAAGTTAGATAAGCGAATAGGGTCTTTATTGACCCTATTTTCTTTTAAGCAGGTAAATATGAATAGTAGGAAGATTAATGGACATATTAGATCAAAAGACAGATAAAGAACTTGAACAAAGTTTACTGGCGGAAGTCGCAAAGGCTTCTAACGAGATTAAATGTGCTCGCCAAGATTTAGAAAAAGCAACCGGCCGATTAAGTTTCGCGCTGGCAGTTGCTAACAAACTGATTAACAGACAAAAGGATTAAGAGATGAAATTATCACAACTAGCCGCAAAACCCCAACTAATTAAATTAATTGTAGATGAC
>JAUKPS010003888.1:0-11414 GCA_032273165.1 Chlorellidium tetrabotrys | reverse complement strand
TTCGGACACAGTGTTTCTCCTTACCGTAAAATAACGGTGTTAAACGGGGGATGAATGGCAGCTAAAATCCTGAATGGGAACGAGTTATTGATCCAGGGAGGATTGGAGGCCGGGTTTCATTTATACACCGGATATCCCGGGTCCCCGCTCGCCGATTTTTTCAACATTCTTTACGAAAGAAAAGACGAGCTGCACGGCAAAGGCATTCGTGTCGTCATCGCGAACTCTGAAGCGAACGCTGCAGCGATGGCATCCGGTGCAAAAATGGCCGGACAAAACGTCCTCGTCGCCATGAAGTCCATGGGACTGCATGTGGCAGCCGATGCTTTGTCTGTCGGCAACTTTGCCAACCCTGGCTCACTGGATGCTCACGGAGAAAAAGCGGGCGTCGTCATTGCTGTCGGTGATGATCCGTGGTCGATCTCAACTTCAACCCCAGCTGACTCCCGTTACTTGTACAAACATTTGCATATTCCTTTCCTGGAACCTTCGACACCGCAAGAGTTGAAAGACTGGATGAAAGTTGCACTCGAACTTTCTCGCGAATCAAGTATCTACGTCGGGATCTTGCTGACAACTTTTATGGCCGAAGGTGGTGGTCGAGTAGAGATAGGCAGTGAAGTGCAAGTCGCTCATGGCCCAGTCACTCTCGATCCAGCAAAATTTAATCTCAGTGAAAACGTCATGGTGCCGCCGAACTCTTTGGGTGCCGATATCCGCATGATGCAGCAACGATTCCCTAAGTTTCTGCAGGCCCTAGAGAAAAAGGGTCTCGATAAAACTTATGGCAATTCGACTGCGAGCATTGGCATCGTATCGAGCGGTGCCGTGTTTGAAACTCTCAAACAAGTTCTCGAAGAATCAGATCTGCTTGCCCATGTTCATCTCTATAAATGTGCCGGCGCCTATGCTCTAAACGAAAAGACTCTGCAGCCATTCTTGCGTCAACATGAACGGATTCTCGTCGTTGAAGAGAAGCGTGGCTTCTTGGAAGCAGAGATTAATAATCTTTGTGTGAAGACAGGTTTGAGTCGTGAAGTGTGGGGAAAAGAATTTGGGAACGCAGCAGGCTTCCCTGCGCACGGTGGCCTTAACTGTGAAGGTGTCCGTAAAGGCCTGCGCGAAGGGTTAGCACTGTGGGGTCTTGATACCTCGAAGATGCTGAGTTTCATGCCAACCAAGATTGATCTGACGGTACCAAAGCGTCTGCCGACTTTTTGTCCGGGCTGTCCCCACCGCGAAACTCTCTCGATCATGAAAGAGATTCGTCACGATCTCGCCGAAAAAAATATCAATCTTGTTTCTCATGGTGATGTGGGCTGTTATTCGCTCTCTTTCCTTGAGCCATTCAAAGAGATGCACGATCTATCGGCTATGGGACAGGGCGGGGCTTTAGGTGCCGGAACGGATCTATTCACCAATAATCCCTCCGTGGTTTTGATGGGGGATTCGACTTTCTTCCATTCTGGCATGACGTCGATCTCGAACTCGGTTCAGATGGGTCACAATATCACCTATATTTTGCTTGATAACGACAACACAGCGATGACAGGCCATCAGCAGACCCCACGCTCAGGGTTGTCAGTGGAAGGTGTCGTGCGTCCTCGGCAAAGTATGCTGGATGTGGCGCGCTCACTGCAAGTCGCAGAAGCCATAGAAGTGAATCCTTCAGATCGTTACTTTTATAAAAACTTGCTAACGGATTACATCGTTAAATCAGGTGTAAAAGTCATTGTTTCTAATAAAGAGTGTGGCCTGACTTTTCATGGGCGCAAGAAACGTGAAGAACGTGCGCTCTTCAAAACCGGCGGCACTGAATCAGTGCGGGGCTTCTATCAGATCAACACCCTGGCCTGTGAAGACTGCCGAGTGTGCGTCGAGATGACGGGTTGTCCGGGTCTCTCACAAACCCAAGACGCTTATGGCACGAAGGTCATGATCGATCCGCAAATCTGCGTCTCAGATTCTTACTGCTCGAAGCTCAAGGCCTGTCCGAGTTTTGAATTGGTAGAAGTGAAGAATTATCATCCAACGAAGTATCTTGGTCTTCCCGCGGAAGTAGCGTTAGATAAAATCGTTGCACCACAAGTGAAGTGGGACTTGGCTTCGATCGCTGAAGGTCACGATTGGCGTGCCATCGTGATTGGTGTCGGCGGATCCGGTGTCACCACCATCTCACGGGTCATCGCAGAAGCTGCCCAAGGCATGGGTGGTCGCAGTGATCTTGATTTTAAATTCGTCGATCAGAAGGGGCTCGCGCAACGCAATGGTAGTGTCACGAGCCATCTCGCACTCTATCCCAAGCATCGCTCTCACGGACAGGTTGTCCCCGAAGCCACCGCCGCGGTGGTGGTCTCACCCGATCTCTTAGAAGGCGCACGTGCTCTGAGTTTCTTAGCAGCGGACGGCGTTTTGATTCTCGATGAAGACTTTCAAGTACCGCTGTCTCTCATGTTGGATAATGGTCGGGAAGCCGCGCCTATGACAGCAGAGCAGATGCGTGAAGAGCTGCGCTCCAAACTGGGTGATCGTTTGATCATGGGACCGTTTAAACAACTCTGCTTTGAGCGTTTTCAGCGCCCGGTTTATGCCTCTGCCATGCTTTTGGGAGTCATGTTCCAAAGCGGACGTTTACCTTTTAGCGAGAAAGATATGGAGAGCGCTTTCAAGGGAGCGATTCCTGGCGGAGAGCTTGCTCCCAATCTGGCAGCGTTCAACTGGGGCCGTCGTTGGTGGCTAGAGGGCGGCATCGAGAAGCCAAAAGCACAAGAGGATATCCTTCCGCACATGGCGCTCTCAGTGAAGTTTAGTCGCTACCCATGGCAGAATGGTCAACGCTTAGTGAATATGTTTAATAACTACCGCCGCGAGGGCGAGAAAATTCTTCCGCACATTCCTCGTGAGCACTGGGCGCAGTATGTGCACGATCAAATCATCTATAACCACGGCCTGAACTTGGCGCAGTTTATGGAAGACGTTCGTACCATCGCTAGTTTTGCATGGAGTGATGAAGAAAGCGCGATCGCCGTTCGCGCACTGGCGAAGACCTATTGGGTTAAAGACGAAGTCTTTGTGTCACATTTGATGACCTCACCGCTCAAAAAAGCGACCGATCGTGCTCGTTACAGCAAGCTCGGCACAGGCTTTAAGGTTGTGCACATCAATCGCCCGGCGTTCGATATCGCGGGCAAAAAAATTGAATTTGATTTCAGCCCCAGCCGGTGGATGCTGAAAATTATGCGCCGTCTGCGAATCTTGAGAATTCTCATGCCATCGTGGCACTCGCAAGAACGCCAGATCGCGCAAACGATCCGGTCGAAAGTTCTTGCCATGAATACCGTCTCGCCCGGGGAGCGCCGTCAACAGCTGGTCGACCTTGATAATATTAAGGGCTACCGCGAGGTTCGTTACGCTAAAGCGGCCCATGTCTAAGATCATTGATGCGGTCTCTGTTGTGCTGACCCATGGCGACCAAGTCTTTGCGATCCAGCGGCAGTATTTCTTGAAGTCATTTCCCGGCTACTGGGCTTTTCCTGGTGGAAAAGTCGAAGCCCAGGAAGCCATGCTTACGCCCCATCCACTGACGAGTTCACTTGATCCCAAACTCTGGGCCGCCGTGGTTCGCGAGACGCAAGAAGAGTTGGCCTTTGATCTAGAAGAGGCCCTTACGCACAATAAAGTCGCGAGTGTTCATTTTTTAGGCTTGGCCGTCACACCAGAGTTCAATCCCTATCGCTTTGCCACCCACTTCTTTAAAATCGAACTCAAAGAAAAACCCACATTCATCGTCGATCGTGGTGAAGCCCTTGTTGCCGAGTGGACGAGCTGCCAAGAGCTTCTGCAGCGCTACGATCTCGGTGAATTGCTAGCCGTGCCTCCGGTTATTCGTGTGATCGAGGCGTTGGGCCTTAATATCCAGACGACACACTTAGGTAATCTCAACATTGCCTACGATGCCGCGGTTGAAGTGCCGATGATCGAGTCCCTCAAAGGTGTCCGCCAGTACTTACCGCTTTCTCACACTGTGCCACCTGCCAATCGAACCAATTGCTTTTTGATCGGCGATGCTGGCCATGAGCAGATCCTGCTTGATCCTTCACCGCAAGATGAGAGCGAACTTAAAAAGCTCATCCATGCTTTGAGGGATCAGCGAGTCACAAAGATCATGCTGACTCACCACCATCCGGATCACCATGAACGCGCACCTGAACTCGCGCGCCTCTGGGGCGTGCCGATCATGCTGAGTACTGATTCTCTCGAGCGAATCGAGCGCGTCCGTCCTGATTACTTCGCTGGCATCAAGCTAGAGGAGATTCAAGAAGGCATGGTCCTGACTCAGTGGTTAGGTCACTCCGTTCATGTGGTGGCAGTTCCTGGGCATGATGAAGGGCAATTAGCACTTATGCCTGGCAACCGCGCCTGGTTTCTGGCCGGTGATCTTTTTCAAGGCATCGGAACGGTTGTGATAGGTGCGCCAGAAGGGGACATGGCAAAGTACATGCGGACCCTGGAAAAGGTCATCTTGCTCGCTCCTCGCGTGATTTTTCCCTCTCACGGCATCGGCCTTGGTAGCACCTTTATTTTAGAAAAGACCTTAGAACATCGTAAACTTCGAGAAGAGCAAGTTCTCGGGTTGTCCCAGCAAGGAAAGTCCGAGGATGAAGTCCTTCGCGCGCTCTATAGTGATCTCCAGCCTGAACTCCTTAAATACGCTCGAAAAAACATCCAGGCCCACCTAAAAAAACTACGAGATGAGAATCGAGTATGAGTTATTTAGATAGAAAACAGGACGAGATCAATCTCATGAGAACGTGGCTCGGTGAGCCTCCCATTCAGGCGATCGACTCGCAGTTTAATATTCTCGATGAAAAGATCCGTCTCATAAGACTCTGTGCCGCACGCCAACTATCCTGCTTTCCTGTGATGCTGACGAACATAAAACAAGAAAAGATGAAGATTCTTGGTGAAGACTTTCTGACGAACTATTCGCGCCAGGGCGGGCAATTCAAGACGGATCAACAGTTTCCTATCTTCTATCCAGGGGCAAGCGTTGGTCTCCGGGACATCGCGGGAGAAGGGTTCTTCCTCAAAAGTGGCCAGTCCGCCAATTTCATCGCCCTGCTTTTTTTGCAAAGTCTAGCAGAAGAAATCAAGTTCGACGTTCCGAAGCGAGTGATCTACTTCGAAACGTACTCGATCATGCACTACCTTCAAAAAAATGCCTCACGACCACTTTCTCGATATAAAGGGCTCTTCATCGACTCAGGCGTCATGGATCTTTCTGCCATCGATCAGGAGCACATCGAAGCCCACGACATCATTATTTTTGATACCACCTGTTTTTTGCCGACTCATCCTGAGTTCACGCGAATCATGCAGGCACTCAAGATGAGCCGCCGTCCGGTCTTCCTCACGCGCAGCCACCTGAAGCTCGACTCCCTGGGGGTTGAGTACGGCGCACTCGGATCTCTATTCGTCATGAATGCAGGAGCGTTTCCTCTAGCACTTCCAAGCGAGATCGGAAGTACTGACGTTAAAGTTGAACGACTGGTAATGAAGCTCGCCAGTGTCGCCGGTGTGCATGCCCAGCCCCACGAGATCTATCCGTTCATGAATGATCCGTTGTTTCTCGAGCTCAATAGAACCCGCGTGCTCAATCTCCACAAGAACATGAAGCGTGTCGAAGCTGCACTCGAGTCAGCGTTTGCTCACTACGAACTTCCACTCACCGTGGAGCGCTACGGGCACGAACTCTACTGTAAAGTGCGGCTCCAGTACTCCTTCGACGAAGCACTCAAGAGCTCATTTGCGAAGATTCAGAAACTGCTCGGAGATCCGGTGTTTCACTCCGATAGCTTCGGCTATGATTTCCTTGGGATCAGCGAGTTTAGCAACTCGGAAGGGGCGTCTTTTCTTCGCGTAACATCCTTTGATACGGACATGAGTGACGAAAGTTTGCGAACCCTGTTCCTGATGGTGTTCGGTCTTTATGCCAAGAGCGCGCCATGACGGTCTACGTCCTCGACTCCGCACGCCCATCCCACTGGCAAAGCTTGAATGAGATCTATCCCAGTGTGCGCCAAGCGCTCCGACTCACGGACCTCGACCTCGTCTGGGTCGATGTCGATAGCGCGAACTCCTTATCCTGTGGCCCAGATGACTCAATCTTCGTGTTGAATGCCCAAGCCCCGTTGGAGCACCTCTTAAAAGATTGTTCACCGGTGACCACGATCTATCTTCCGATCTACGGTGACATGACCATCGAACATCAGAGGTGGTTGAGCTTCGACAAGACCTTACGTGGACGACGGACCTTGTTCCTGGCCGCGAGTGAGAGATCGGCGGAACAGCTCAAGGTGTTAGTGAAAGATCCCGTTGTCGCAATCTTGCCCTATCCGGTCGCCGATGAGTTCTTTGAAACGCAGAGATCGGCCACGCAGGCGAAGTCGCTGATCTACGCTGGTCGGCTCACGCCCCAGAAAAATGTCCTCGAGCTCATGGAAATCTTTCTAGCAACTCAGGCATGGGGCGAAAACGGCACGCTCGAAATCGCCGGCCAGTTTCATGATCGTGGTTACCATTTCCATTCTCGGCTCGTCGACCATGCGACTTTCGTGCGTCGCTTCGACGAGTTGGTGAACGCTTCCAAGGGGAGCATTGTCTATCACGGGAATCTTTCTCAGACAGAGCTCAGAGGAGTGTTCCGTCAAACGTCGCAGGTTGTCTCACTGAGTACGTACCACGATGAGGACTACGGCCTCGGTGTCGCCCAGGCGATGGCGATGGGTTGCGCACCGATCCTCTCCAGCTGGGGTGGCCACGGATTTTTTCTCAACAGTCCGTTGGCGTACTCTGTGCGAATAGATGTCGATGAGTTCGCCATACCGCATCCCAACTTAAAATCAGTTACGAAAGCATTGCTCGCTCCAGGTCCGAGCGAGCAAACTGCGGAGCAAATCCGCATCTGGGCAAAGAATGAGTTCAGTGTGGCGGCAGTTGCAAAGCGCCTAAGTTCGATACTCACCACTTCTGGTGCGCCCTACCTGGGCCAGTCGGCCCTCTTCCATGAATTTTGCTCAAGCTACGCTCGCGGACGGACCATTCCGTTTCACCACAAAGACGCTGGCTTCAGAGACCTTTATCTGCGGATTTACTCTTCTTACCTGGGACTTTCGTCAGTAGCAGGCCATTGATCGCCATGTACTTGATGGGCGACTGGATGAAAAACTTCTTCGCGTCCTCGATCGTTTCAACGATGGGCTCGTTCATGACGTTGAGACTCGTGTGCACGACGACTCCGTGCCCGGTTTCCCGCTTGAAGGCGCGCAGGAGTTTCGTGAGAGATTTAAGCTCTGGCGCCACGGTTTGAATCCGAATCGATCCGTCCGGCTGCAGAATCTCTTTGAAACGTTTTCTTTCTTTGAGCTTCACGACTGGCGTGAGCGACATGAACGGGGATGTGACACCCTTAGGAAGCTCGAAGTAATTTCTCGCGTCCCCCTTGAGCACAGACACCCCATAGGGCCGAAAGGCTTCACGGAATTTGTAGTTGTCGTTGAGCTTCTTTTTCATGCCCACTTTGAACGGTGTCGCTAAAAGGCTCCGGTGACCTAGCGCCCGCGGTCCTGCTTCACTACGACCCTCGATCCAGGCGACAACCTCTCCCTTCGCCAGGAGCTTTGCCATCTGGCCATGATCCAGCTTCGTTACTTTTGCGAGGCCCTCGAACTGAGCTGTGATGGTCGTCGCGGCGAAGTCTTGAGGCGCACCAATGAACGGCACGTCATCTCCGTAGAAATGGCGATTGATCTTGTAGCGCCCAAGGGAGTACGCGTTCAGTAGCGCTGCGCCGATGGCAATCCCTTCGTCGTTCGGAAACGGACTCAGAATGAACTGCTTAAACATCTTCTGGTTGACGACTTCGGTGTTGAGCGGGCAGTTGAGGGCACACCCACCGACGAAGGCGAGCGTGGTTACGTCCGGGTGCTGGTTCTTAAGTTCCGTGAAGAGGTTCAGGAAATAGCTCTGAAAGTAGTTCTGCGCACCGTGGGACAGGTCGATCCGCCACTGGAGTTCTTCGGGGGAGAGCCCGTCGAAATCTGCCTTGCTCACAACCTTTCGGGTCAACGGCTTCTGTAGGATTTCCCGCAACTCCTCGATGGAGTAGCTCTTGCTGGGTTTCAGGGATGCGAGCCCCATCACTTTGCCGGAATATTTGTTGCCACCGAAAATCAGTAACGACGTCCTCTCGTAGACAAAGGATGGGTTCTGCAGCAACCCAGGAATATCCAGCAGATCTTTATGGGTGATTTTTTTCAAGCACTCAAGACGGTCGCCTTGCTTGAGGTAGACCGAGATGTTCTCATTGCCCTGGATATCACCGAGCGGAGGATGAGGAAGAGCGTGCAGCTGTCGAACGATTTCCATTTTGCTTCCGCAGCCGTCGGCCACCACTACCAGGGCGCTGCGGTCGGTGATCAACGGGAGTATCGAGAAGAGGTGGCATTCGTGGTGAGAAAACTCTCGCTTCAAATCCTGGCTGATATCGAGCCTGCTCGCATTCTTTTCAGCGAGGAACTCCGAATGCAATGGGCGAGTGACGACGTGGTCAAGCGAGTAAGAGAGACAGGAGAATGAAAAGCGCTCCTGGGGGATCGAGTCGAGATCGAGAGATCGGGCGAGTGCTTCGACGGCGAGATAGGGGAAGCCGCCTTTTCTCTTGATGCGCGAGAGTCTTTCCTCTTCGATGTGTTGCACCTTAAGCTTAGGGGCTAGCTCCACACAGGCCACTCCCACGTCGTGCAGACCGATGTTCATGCCGATGAAGAGATTTGATTTTTTCACGGAGCTAGGTGCGGTCGAGAAGTTCGAGCTCAGTCAGGTCGTTGAGGAACTTTGCCAGGAAAGCTTCCAGCTGTTTCTTGTCCTGCTCGGGATGCAGTGTTGCGAGCTTCTGCAGCAAGAGATCATCCGTCGTCGAGGCGTAGATGTCTTCGATGAGGCTTTTCGAGGTTCCTGTGAACCGAATAAGTTCATTCCCCTCGTCGACCATGTTCACGACGTTAGCAAAAGGACCTTTGCTTGAGAGAAAAAAACCTTTCTTGAATTTAAGTTTGTTCATAGGGATTAGTCGCGGAACTCCATTAAACCAAGAACATCGTGTCTTGCAACCTCTTCAGAAATATCAATGACCTCAATCCTGCCGAACTCACCGTACTCTTTGGTCAGAATACTTAGTGGAGCTGGCTCCATTGTTTTTTTGTTGCTGTCACTCATATGGGTTCCTTTAAAATCAGTATATGATCATAAGACTTTAGATACAACAAACAATCAATAAATTGATGGCAAGTTGTTGAATTTACAAAATTTATGCAGGAGCAGCCGTTTAAGATAGCTGCAAATAATAAATGGCAAAATGGGTGATGAGGAAGCCTGATGAGATGGAACGTTGCGACTAACTAATCTCTAAAGGATGAGTCCATCAACCCAAGAACATCTTGTCTCGCACCTTCATCAGAAAGATCGATGACCTCTAGCTTTCCAAAAACGCCGTAGTCTTTGGTGACTTTGTTCTGTGAAGTCTCTTTGGTCTTTGGGCTGTTGTCGTTCATATGTGTTCCTCAGGAGCTAGTATATGATTAATCAAGGATAGGCACAACAGGATCACTAAAGCACTTAGCACGCTAAAATAGACAGGTTCTCTTGCCAACTCTTTGAGGAATTATAATGGCAAAACTTTTAATCTATGAACCTCAAGACTTCTTGAGGTTGTCGCCTCTGAAAAGTATTCCCGGAGTCGAGACCATCGATTCTCAGAGTCTCTTAGGTAAAAAATTATTGCTCCATAGTGAGGCCTGGCTCAGAGATCAGATTCTTTGGCTCGAAGGTCAAGCCTACGAAACACTCAATACACGTGGGGACCAGCAGTACCTGATAACGAGCTTTTTGCGGGATCGTGACATCGACGTTTTGACGAATCGCTACCTGCCGTTTCAAGGTGGTCACATTCTTCAGACGGGGGACCGGATCTTTTGTTCTTCCTCTTGCGCCCTCAATCAATCTGCTCGTCGCATGGCGTTCGATCGAGGTGAAAGACTGAAATGGGAATTGGAGAGTCTAGAGCATTTCAAGCAAGGCACGTCGACGAAGTTCATCCATGATTTTTTACCGCAGGCGATCGTGCTTCCGTCCCTTAAGGATCTTCCCTGGACCTACCATGCGGACTTGAGTGTCGCGCTTTTAGGAGACCTCGCTCTGGTGGGTGATCCTGCACTTTTCTCCGCGGACGGTTTAACTCACAACATCGAGCAAGGCCTGGGTGTGATCGAGCAGCTTCTGCAATCCTGTGGCTTTAAGACTCTGCGGTTTCCTCTCTACTTTGATGCGGCAAAGAATGTGTTTCACTCACCGCTGAATGGGCTCGTGATCGAGGGATGTTTTTATTATTCTTTGATCGCGGGAATGACCGAGTTCAATCACTTCGTCGAAGACTTTGTGGCACGTAAACTGCCCAAGAGGGCGAGCCCGGTGATCTTGCCACCAGCGTTTCTAGGCACTGGTGGTGGGCTGCGCTGTTTATCGCTCGAGTTGTGAGACTACTTCTTGATCGGCTTAACTTTCGAGGCGAGGAGTAGCCGCATTTTTTCCTCGTAGTACTTCTCGATGCCGGGCCACATCTGATTGACTGCATCGGTGTGTGCTTTCGGGGTATCCTTGTAAACCAATTCGAGGAGCTCATACCTGATCGCCTCGACGTCCACGATGCTGAGTCTCTTTTTGGCGAGGATTTCAAACTTCGGTTGCTGTCTTTTTTCGAAATAGCGGTTGAATACCAGGCTCACGTCGCAAAGCATCTGTTTACGTCTTGCCGCCGGGTCCGCCTTGAGTTCGGCGATGTAACTCTTGGTGAGTGCCCAACTCCCGTTCACCATCGCGACTTTGGTCGCATCTTTTGTAAGATTCATGCAAAATTCCAAGTCGCTTTTGCGCTCTTCTTTAAAGCCGGCGTGGGCAGAGAAGGTAAAAACCAGGGCCAAGAAAAATGTGTACTTCATAAAACCTCACTTTGGATTTGATTCTACCACGGCCCAGGGCCAACGAGAGTGGCTTCCAGTTCTTATGTTTTATTTAAGGTGATTTATGCTGAAGGGCAAAAAAAAAGAGGGGGAATTTTCCCCCTCTTTTTAGTTCAGATGCGTCTGATGAATGTAGAGGCGGTAGATCTTGTCTTTGGTGCGGCGGATAGCGAAGTTTCCAGATTCTTTCTGAGTCATGAGAAACTCGTAGTACTCGGGCTTAGTGTCAGCAATCTCTAGAACAGATTTGCCTTCAAATTCGCCGAAGTCGATCACTACTTTGTCTTCTTCGATAATACCTGTCAGCGGGCTTTGTAATTGTGCCATTTCTTCCCTCCT
>JAUKPS010003777.1:0-11415 GCA_032273165.1 Chlorellidium tetrabotrys | reverse complement strand
GATGAGGAACTTACCTTTCACGAGTTGACCAATCACAGATGGATCAAGCTGTGAGACAGAATCAGATTTCGTGCAGAATCTTGATGACGCGATTGAAGCCGCAAAGCTGCTGCTCTCAGAACTCAAGTCAATCCGCAAGCAGATCAAGGAATAATGCCATGGCACGCAAGGCACCAAAAGTTTCGAGTATTGCAGCATCTGCTGGTGAAGACATTTGGGGAAGATACAAAGGCTTATGGGGATTCGTAGACGAACGAATAAAGCGATCCTTGATTGACTCGACTTTAATGAGTTGGGTTAGGTCACAGCCGGACAGTGTTTTTGAAGGCAAATCGGTCATTGCTGCGTTTGAAGCAATTGACGTGTGGAGGGAAGAAACGGCGAGATACATAGCGGTCAAACACCTGATGTATGTCGACGATGTTGCAGAGTGTGAGATAAAAGCATCATGAACAATAAATTCAACCTGCAGTTAATGGGCTGCCAGCGGAAAGGCAAAGAAGCCTTTGAGCGTGGCGAAAGTCGCGAATCATGCCCATACAAGCCGAAACCGTGGTCATTCGGTAGCGGGGCGAAAAACCTCACAAAAAAACGGCGAGAGTATTGGCTCATCGGCTACGACCTTGCGGCGAGTGCTTCAAATTTGGAAACAGAAGAATGTGTGAGCACAGAGAAACCAGTTTGGCAACTTCGGCGGACTGGCAAGAAGTCTGCGTGGAATGTGGAGAAGTAATGAGCGAACAAAAATCAAATCGCGGCGGTTCACGTCCTGGCGCTGGCCGCAAGCCAGTGTCAGGCGTAACGCGAACGAGCCGCACGATCGACCTAACGCCGATTGTATGGGAGTTTTTGACGGCTGGCAGCAATACGGCAGCCAGTGAGATTGAGACCCGTATCAGAGCAACCAAGGCGTTCAAAGACTGGAAGAAGTCTCAAGGCAAATGAGCAGCGTTCTGGTACTCCGATAGTGAGGCTTGAATGTTTGAAATTGTTGTACTGATTTCCAATTTTGTAGTCATCGGCCTGCTTTCGTGGCATTGCTTTCAGCAGTCCGAGCGGATTGCAGAACTGAATAAAGACTACGATTTAGTGTTGATGGATCTGCTGGGACTTAATCAGGAAATCGCGTACTACGACACCTGCATCAAAGAAATTGAAGGCGAGCGGGAACGTATTCAGCAAATGTGGGATGAGCGGCCGGGCATGGTCGAGCATCGGGCGGCAGAGTCAATTCTGGATGCGTTGGACTTATTGAAGCGGCAGTTGAATTCAACAGAGGAGTGACGCTACCGCTAGGCGCGCAGAAAGGGGTGATTTGTGGACGATGAATACGACATTGACATTGATGGCTGGCACAGATCTATCGTTAAGTGGCTTGACGATCGCGTGACTGAAGACGGGAAGCATCCGCACAGGTTGTCGGGAACGAACCATGCAATCAACCTGCGAGGGATTGCAAAACTGATCGAGCTTGCGAAATACGGGAAGCTGATGAAGAGTCGCAGCAAGGGAAAGATTAAAGCATCTATCGCAGCCCGGTTGCGGCAAATGGCTGACGACGTCGAGAATGAAAAGTAAACGCGGAATAACTGTCCGATAACAGGAGATTGATCGTGGAAGCGATTTGGAAATATGGACTGCGGATTTCCGACAGGCAAACGGTAACGATGCCGGTCGGTGCTGAAATACTCAGCATTCAAGAGCAGGCCGGATTATTGCAGTTATGGGCTGTTGTAGTGCCAGAGGAAGAACGTCGCGAGCAGCGGGTGATAGAGATTGTGGGCACGGGAAACCCGATGTCGGATGTCATCTCTGAGGGGCTGGCTCGTCATCATTTGGCGACCGTCCAGACGGCTGGCGGGCTTATCGTTTGGCATGTGTTCGAGTTGCTGTGATCAACAGCGGATAACCATAGCTCTAGCATAGGGATCAGTAATGATTAACGTTCCGGACGTGTGTAGGGAATGTGGAGAGTCTGAAGGGCTGAAGTGGTCCGCCGACGTGCGTAACGCGGGCGGATGTCAGAACGGTAGGATTCGACTGAATGAGGTTGTGCCGATATTTGTGCTCGGGTGCGAATTCTGCAGCGAAACAATGGCGATAGTTCCGGCAGACGAAATCGCAAACATGCTGAATGAGTCACGGTCGAGCGTTTTGAAATGAGCAGCGGACTCGGAATTCGGTCTTCAATGTGACATCCAAGTAACAACAACAGAAACCTCCTTCTCTCCGGCCGAAAAGAAAGGCCCCAACAATCATGCAAGCAACAATCGAGCAGATCGACACCGCGAAACCCCTGATCGTTTCAACGCCAGAAACTGCCATGGCTCTTTTTGATCCAGTAACAGTCGGGCTCGCTACGATTCAGGAATTCAAATCCATCAGCCTGGAAGTCAACGGGATTGCCAAAGTTACAGAATGCAGACTTATTGCCAAGAGAGCTCGATGCGCTGTCACTAACCGCCAGAAGGAACTGACTGAAGGAGCAAAGAAGTACCAGAATGATGTCAGCGGAGCCGCCAAAAAGATCATCGGACAAATTGAGCCAGTTGAAACATACCTGGAAGGCGAGGAGGCCAAACACCAGAGAATTCTGGACGAAGAACGAAAGAAGGAAGAGGCAAAGAAATCCGCCATTCTTCAGGATCGTTGCGACCGACTTGCAAAAGCTGGATGCGCCGCCGGCAATCTAGTTGCCCTCGGAAACATGACTGATGAATTGTTCGAGTGGCATTTGAAGGATCAGACTGAGAAGGCTGAGGCAGCCAGGCTGAAAGCTGAGGAAGAACGGATTCAGCGGGAGAACGAACAGAAGGAACGAGAAGAAGCGATTCGGAAGCAGCAGGCAGAGTTAAAGGCCCAGAGAGAACAGCTGGCGGCCGAGGAGGCGAAGCTTCGACCGGAAGTGCTGATTCACAAGTCACAAGGGGCGTCAGGTGAAACAGTTTACAAAGAACCGTTGATTCCACTTGAGCCAAATGTTTCGCCCTCTTCTTTCCGGCCGATCCTTCCTCAACCTCAACAACAGTCTCAACCTCAACCAACTCCAAGGCCAACATTTCAGGCAACTGAAGCCCCACCACAGCCAATCTCAATCGTCGATCTTCTCACCCAGACAGAAACAACTGCTCGAGCTAATGGGAAAGACGGTCTTGCCAACCTGATGAGATCCGCAAAGTTTGAGATTGTGAAGCTCCAGAACGCCGCAAAGAAGGTCGTTCAAGCCCGATATCACGGAGGAGATGACGGCTGGGATCTTCTGAAGAATGCGATTGGCGAACTGGAAGAGATTGTTGGCCGAAAGTAATCAGCCAGCAGATGGAGCAGGACCAACAACAACGCTGGCCTTCTGTTTCTCCATGACTTCCAATCTTCTGCGGATGAGCTCGACAATCTTATGCTTCCTCACATCGCCGCCGGCAGGAACGTCAAGCACAAGCTTGTCAGTCTGAGCCGGCTTCATTTTTTCTGCCCACTTCATTTCCATTTCGAGCAGGCTTTGCATTGTGGCCAATGCTGCAGAATCACCCTTCCCCGAGGTGACTTTCTTGGTTTTCAGTTTTCCAGTTGCATCATAGGTGCATTCAACTTTCGGCTGAATAGATCGTTCAACCATCATTTGGGCAACGGCAGCGAGCCAACTGATTCGAACTGGAAGATAGCGAGCAACGCCAGAGTGCCAGTTGGCCAACGCAGATTGATAGTCAAGAGGATTAGCCAGAGACATATCATTTGCGGTCGGCAAGAAATCTGCATTGGTCCGCAACATGGAATCAGTACATTCGCTCAACTGATTCTGAAACCGCGGATCCCCCATGTGCTCAAAAAAGTTTTGCGGAACTGCAAAATCCTGAATCCCTGAAGGCGTTTCCACCTTCACATTCTGTTTCGGAACTTTCTTCTGAGGAGGTTTCTTTGCTGGTCGGCTTCTCTTCTTTCCGGCCGACTGTGATTTTGTGACATCAGCAGGCGACGAAACGCGAACAGGACGGCCCACCGATTTGCCGGTTTGCCGTCCTGCATTTGCGTTATTGTTGTCTGGAGTTTTTGCCATCGGCGCCAGCTTCAATCAATCAGGAATCAGGTTCACGATTCAGAGATTGTAGCAGCAGGTTTCGCCCGCATAGCAGCCAATTTTCGGCCAACTGCCTGACCGGTGATTGTGATGCCGGAGGACTTCAGGGCCTGCATTGCTCGCGGAGTGTCAATATCTTGGTTTGCCTGGTAGAGCCTTGCCAGAAGATCATCAACGGATTCTGCTGAGTTGTCGTCGTTGTCGTCGGTGATTTCTGATTGAGGCTGCTGGACCTGCAACACAACCTCATCGGCCGAAGAGGAGGACGCTTCTGGCAATGAATCAGAATAATCATCCTTCATCAAATCACCACCAGCCCCAGAAGTATCATCAGGCCCCAGCATTGACTCCCGGTAAACCTGATCATCTGCCGCTCCTTCAACCTGAGCTTTCTGATAAAGATCCTCTTTCGACAGAGCCTGAATCTTCAATCGATCGGCAACAGCCCGAACTTCTTCTTCAGAAACCTGCTTCACTCGAGCAATCACACTGACGAATTGCCCCTGACGCAACAGTTCCTCAATCGTCGCAGGATCGGTGGGTGACTCTTTGATTTTCCCCTGGGACTTCAGGTGATGGCGGATCCGGGACAATGCAGAGCCGGAATCAGAAACGATTTTCTTCCGGAGCTTTTCGTTTTCGTCTTCTGGATGCCAGCCGGGAGGCACGACAGAACCGGGAGTTGCCGCTTCCTGCTCAATCGCGATCTGGTTGACGTTGCCATTGATGAAGAACGGCCCCTTCCAAACATGATCTTCGCCAGTCTTGTCGAGGTATCCGTAATCTCGCGCGATGTACTGCCATTTCCGGCCGCCATCGTTTTTGTACTCTTCAAGCAGTTCTTTCACTGGTCGAAGGTGACGGATCTTGGTTGATTCCGCATTCTTCAGGCTTGTCTCAACGCCCTCAAACAAGCTCCAGAACGCTCGCCCAGGAATTCCGGTCTTCTGGTCGAGTCCTTCCCCGTCGGCGATGATTGAGCCCCACGCGTCGGCCAAACGGACGCACGCAGTGTGAATCTTGATGCAACTGGCCGGGACATCGCCATTCAAAGCAATATTGAGCGCCGCTGAAATGGCATTTTCGAGCCAGTCAGGGAAAAAGTTGTCATCAGTGAGGGACCAACGTTTCTTGGCGTCGATCATCGTTTTAAGGGCTGATTTGATTTCCGTTTCCCGGTTGACGGCCGGAGAGGAGGGGGCTGAAATTGTGCCAGAAGACATTGAACGTGCTCCAGAGTGCTCAGAAATTGAGAATGCAACAAGGTTCGCAAAGTAGCACATAAGTAGCACAGAAAGTCAGCAATTGCAATAACATTGGTAAAACGCCACAAACCCACTGACTCTTAATCCGTAGGTCGTAGGTTCGAGTCCTACTGGGAGCACCTCAAAAGAAGCTGGGAAATCGCAAGGTTTTCCAGCTTTTTTCATGCGCCGAGCGGTTTTTTGGCCTTCCGTCGCAATGTGACATACATGTCATGAGATACCGTTAGATGGCATGAGATACCGTCACGCAGTAGCATTCTGGTAGCACAAGAGGACAAAAGTAGCACAGAGGTTGCCCATGACGGACAAAATAAAACTGACGAAAGCTGCCATTGAGAAACTGGAACCCCCATCTTCCGGCCGAATTTTTGTTTACGACTCGAGTATTACGGGGCTTTGTATCTGCCTGACTTCTGCCGATACGCGAACGTGGTATTTGTACAAGAAGGTGAACGGAAAGCCGGTCAGGCTGAAACTGGGGAGGTTTCCGGAGGTTTCGCCCGAGGCAGCAAAAACGCTCGCCATGGAGGCAGCTGGCAGAATGGCCGGAGGCGAAGACATTCAGGCAGCCCGAGTTGCCAAACGTCAAAAAGAAATGACTTGGGGAGAATTGTTCGAAAAGTATCTGGCCGAACACGCCAAGATTCACAAAAAGACTTGGCGTGAGGATGAAGGGAATAATCAGCGAAACCTGAAAGACTGGACCGAACGCCCGTTGTCCTCCTTCTCCCGGCCGGTAATCGCCGACAAGCACCGCCAGATTGGAGCCACAGGAGCCACCACCACCGCCAACAGAATTTTGAGTCTGGTTTCCAAGGTCTTCAGTTTCGCTGATGAGGCGGGATTGTGGGATAAGAAAAACCCATGCAAGGGGATCAAGAAATTCAAAGAGAAAGAGCGGGATAGATTCGTTCAGCCGGGGGAAATGCCAGTCCTGCTGAGGCAAATTCGAGCCTACCCAAATGCTACCCTGAGAGACTATTTCCTGATTTGCCTGCTGACAGGGGCTCGCCGCGCCAACGTCTTCACGATGAAATGGGTGGACGTGGACCTGACGGCCGGAGTGTGGAGGATCCCGGAAACGAAATCGGGGCAGGCAGTCAGAATTGCCCTGGCCCCGGAGGCACAAACCATTTTGTGCGACCGTATGAAAATTTGTGGTGAATCGTCGGAATACGTCTTCCCCGGCCGATACGGGAAAAGCCATCTGAAGGAGCCCAAAAAAGCGTGGGCGAAGATTCTGGAGAATTCCGGGTTGAAGGATTTGAAGATCCACGATCTGAGGCGAACTCTTGGCAGTTGGCAGGCCGCCGCCGGGGTGAGTCTCATAACCATCGGAAAAAGTCTCGGACACCGTACAACAACAGCCACAGCGATTTATGCGAGGATGAACCTTGACCCAGTCAGAGAGTCAGTTTCGGCGGCAGTTACGGCGATGATGACGGCCGGAAAGAAGGGGCCGAAGGCTGCAAAGAAACAGGCCAAGAAATCAGACAAAAAACCACAAGATCCAGGGGGTGAAACCACAGAGAACCAATCCGAGAAATGAAAGTTGACACGGATAGTCAACAGGGTATCTTTTCCCCAACACATCGCGAAGAAACTGGACCGGTTTGGCCAGTGACAGGGGAAGCAGAATGAGAGACTTTGATTCAAGGTGGCAGGCAATCGCCATGCACAGAGAATTCGGCGGGCACGCTTGGAATTCCCCACCTCCTTCCGGCCGTTGATTTGTTCCGGCCGCCAATCAGTCTCACTCAATTCATTCTCTTATTTCATATCGAAAGTGATCCCATGACGGAATCAATTCCTTCAATTGTTGTCCCAGCATTCGCAGTTTTCGAGCATCGCCGCGCCAAGGAACCAATCTTCCTTGCGTCCGGTCTGGAATCGTCTGGGCCGTTCCAACAAGCATGTGCGTTTCTTAGAGGTTACAACGGGGACCGTGGCACAGGCAGGGCAATTGTACGCCGAGCCGCCGCACAGGTGATTTTCGGCCGAGTGGAGAGGGTTAGCCAAACTGCTGATCTGTGAACGCTCGATTCAAATTCGCGGCAAATTCAGCCACAAGCTTTTTGCCGCGGATTCCCTTTGTCACGCCGTCCACGCGATCGCACGACTTGATAGCCAGCTTTTCCATCTGACTTGCGATTCCATTCAACACCTGAGCTTTATCAATCAGGAAGCTCGCCAGTTCCCTGATTTCTGTGATTGTCACTGCTCCCCGGCGAAGGTGAGACGGATGATTCGACTCCTCAACAGAGTATGCCTCTGGTAGCTCTAAAACTGCTGGCATTTTACTGTCCTTCTTCGTTTTCGGTTTCCCGGCCTTCACTGACGTCTGTGTCTGTGACTTCTTTTTCATGTTCCGCACACCCTTCAAGCATGTACTAGCAATGTGACAACATGCAACAGTTTGTTTCATGAATGTCATATTTGCAACGCAAATTCTTTCTGTGCAACGGCTTGCAACTATTGCGTTTTTATTTTGTAATTTCTATGTTACATGCAGTTGACGTGAATGCGTCGTGAATGTACCTTTAGATGATCTCAGATGGCAGGAGATACCGATAGATGTCAAAGGAAAAGTGTTTAGTTCCGACATGTGACAGCGATGGAACTCGCCGAGGATTGTGCAGTTCATGCCGAAACGCCGCTAAACGCGAAATTGAGGCAGGACGAACAACCGAGGCGGAATTGATTGACAAGGGGCTTTTGAATGCAAAGTCCCGAAAGGGCCGCCTTGCTGTCGCCCTTGATGATCGCAGAAAGAAAGAAAGGTCAGGTGAAAACAATGTCAGCGATTCAGGAGTTTCAGGATCTTCTGACACCAGAGCAGGTAGCCAAACGGCTGCAGGTTGAAGTCCAGTTGTTGAACAAGTGGAGGTCAGCCAGGAAAGGGCCGAAGTTCGTCAAAGTCGGCCACAAAGTGAGATATGACCCTGTTGAGTTGCAGAAGTGGATTGACGCTCAGCAGGTTGAGACAAGTTTGAAGTTGGTTTGAGGTTTTTGGTTTGATGCTGGTTAATAGTTCAACGTTTGTTCCAAGTCGTGTTATTTTTGAAAGGCTGGCTGCCATGAGTTCACAGGATCTTGATGACTTCAGTTTGGATGACGACGAATTTAATATCGATCTTGGCGACGTCGTAACGACGATTCGGCCGGAGAGAGAGGTTTCGAAGCGAGACGAAGAAACTCTTGTTTCTGCTGGTGAAATGATGGCTGCCACGTCATCGGTAACAGCCAAGCCTCTCACCAGTTCACCAGGCGGATCGGTTCTGTACGTTGATATCGAAACGATCCCAGACTATGAGCGTCAGCACTTGTTTTCGCTTCCTGCACTTCCTGTTGTTCCTCCGGAACAGTCAGTTGATGAGCTGTTGGCCCCGGCTGAGTTCCTGAGTCAGACGGCCAAGGAAATCGAGACCTGGCTGAATAAGAACAACCCGTGCGAGGAGTGGCTTCAGCAATGTGAAGCAGCTGAGCGAGCCACCTCCGGACGTAGCGGAAACCGGAAAACAATCTTTGAATTGCTGAAGAATGCTCGATCGGGCAAGGATGCAGTTGCAATCGCATTGAAGGCAAACCGGAAGAAAATGTCCGTTACCCCCGAAATGGCCAAGATCTGTGCCATGGGGCTCGCCTGTGATGACGGTCAAGTCGTTTCGCTTGTTGCCGGAATTGATGGAGTGACCGAAAAAGGAATGCTGGAAGCATTCTGGTTCATGGCCAAACGATGCCAGCACATTTGCGGGTTTAATATTGCTGGCTTTGATCTGCCGACAATCTTCTTCCGCTCGATCATGTTGGGCATTCCTGCCAGCCGAATGATTGATCTTTCACCGTACAAAGATCAGGTGATTGATCTCATGGTAGCTCGATTCGGACGCAACGGCGAAAAGGGAATGGGCCTGAAGAACGTCGCGAAACTATGTGACATCCAAGTACCATGTGAAGGCGTCGACGGATCGCAGGTTGAGGAGCTTTTCAAGACCAATCCGCATCTGGTCGGCCAGTACGTTGCAAGTGACGTGATTGTCACGAGAAAGTTACACCGCATTTACTCAGGGTTTTTCTGCGTTTAGCGCCGCAAACCCTCTCTTTCCGGCCGACTCATCGGCGTTGACCGTCATTCATCATTTTTACGCAAAGTTTTTTGAAAGTTTTCCAAAATGAGCACCGCTCTTTCAACACAAACGTCCAATTCCGGAGTCAGTCAGACAAATCAGAGTGTTATTACTCGCCCTGGCTTCTCTTCGGCCGACTCATACAAACTCTGCCACCAGTTGTCAGAAGTATTTTCCGCCTCTCATCTGGTCCCCACGTTGTACCGAGCCAATCGGGCAAACTGCATGATTGCCATTTCCATGGCTTCACGAATGCAGATGGACCCTCTGACCGTGATGCAGAATCTCTACATCATCCAGGGCAAGCCGTCTTTCAGCAGTCAGTTCTTGATTGCAAGCTGGAACGCTTGTGGGCGATTCTCTCCGATCCGCTACAAATGGTCGGATAAACGAGACGCTTGCCGCGCGATTTCAAAGGATTTGCAGACCGGCGAAGAACTGGCCGGAACTCTGGTCACAATGGCCATGGCCAAGGCTGAAGGCTGGATTGATAAGGCCGGCAGCAAATGGAAGACAATGCCCGAGCAAATGTTGATGTATCGCGCCGCCGCGTTTCTGGTTCGAGCTTACGGGGCTGAAATCGCCCTGGGAATGAGTACGACAGAAGAGGCTGAAGATGTTTCCGGGATCAGGGCGAGCGAGCCGACTTCCGGCGATATTAAACTGCTGAATGCTGTATTGGACGTTTCAGAAAACTCAGCATCAACTGGAGATTCGAAGTTACTTGCCGAGGCTTCTGATGTTGAGGTGATCAAATCAAGTCCGGAGGCGGCTGAAGTGGATACAAAGAAGCCAGCAGAAGAGTTGTACCGTGGAAAAACGGAAGATGGTCGAACGCTTTACACCGAAGCCCCTTCGTCTCCGGCCGCCGCAGCAGTTACCGAACCCACCCAAGAAACCAGCATCGTCGGGACCACCATGGAAGGTGAAGCCCCAGTTTCCAAGGAAACACTTTCACACCTGGGCGAACTGGTGAAGCAGATCAACCCGCCGAAAGACAAATGGGTGGCGACTCTGCAAAAAAAATACGGCGTTTCTTCCGCCAAAGAGCTTAACGAAAACCAAGCTCAAGCCGTCGTGAAATGGGCACGAGCTCAGGTTGAGAAGAAGCAACTCGACGAGTGGGCTCAGGGCGCTGGACAGAAACGCGAGGCGAGTCAGGAAGCCGCCCCCTTTCAGACAACCTGAGCAATACCCAACACGATTAGACCACTGGCCGACGCCGCTTCACGCTCTTGTTCAGTCCCGTGGAATGGATGTCGTTTATCAAAAAGGACTGGAGATTCTTGGATACCCGCCCACCTGGGCAACAGAGACTTCTGAGATTGTTTCAGTTGTCGCTGGATTGAAGTAACACCATTTTCAGTGTGAAGGATGACGACCATGAGTTTGACCGCAGACGACATGAACGCAATTGATGACCTCGATGGCCAGTTTGCCCCAGCAAATCAGGGCATTGACGAGAATTTTGAATTCGACTCTTCGGATGTCGACGAAAAGGACTTGGAAACCAGCGGCTTCATCGATCAGGAAGGCTGGTATCACTTCGAAATCACGAAGGTTGAATTGCACCTCGGATTGCTGAACGAAGAGGGCAAAGAGAACACGCCGCACATTCTTGTGACTTGCAAGTCACTTGCCAGCGCTCGCGGAATCAGCCCGGTTGGCAGTGTTCTCTGGCACCGCATTTATGTGGCTCAGAAGGACGGAAGCCCGGCCAAACAGGGTTCAATTGATTCAATGATGCGATTCGGCATTGGTTGCGGCCTTCTGAAGTGGGGCAAAAAGCAGAATGCGGACGGAACCGAGAAAGCCGTTCCGGTACTGGCCAGCACCGGCAGTGTGAAGTTCAAGCCTGTTGACTTTAAGGCAGTTGTTGGGGATCAGTTCATCGCTCAGGTTCAGAAGGTACAGCAGGCGGCTGACAGCACGTACAAGCCGAAGTTTG
>JAUKPS010003666.1:0-11431 GCA_032273165.1 Chlorellidium tetrabotrys | reverse complement strand
CCCACTCATCAAGATCAGAGTCATATAATACCCAGCAGTACCTATCATCATTTTGCATCAAATTATCAATATACTCATTTATATCAACCAAGTTGAAATGGTTAGGATTAATCATACTCTTAACCAGTTCATCTTTTAGTTCATCAATCGTCATGACTTCATACTCGTACGACTTTGCGATATATCCGCTCTCCACTGCAGCCCTTACAATCCGATTGTGCTTCTGCTGGGTCATCATCTTATTTCGTTATGATACATATTTTAGGTAAGGAAACCCATAATCCATTTTACACTCATATTTTCGTGTTGGATATGCTTAAATAATGTCGCATCAATAATACAAACAAGAATGAAGGAGCAGTTCAATATCGTCATTCAGTTTGATAAGAATTGGATCGTCAAGCCACGCTACACTTTTCAGAATCTACCTCTGTCCGAAGTGATGAATCGGATGATGGGAAACATGGATGCCAACGAAACTGAAATTGATATGGAAACGACTATCCTGGATGACGGGTATGAAGCGTGTTTTCGGTTCATTGGTTAATCTACATCGCTATCCTCTATCTCTTCGATCCGCTTACGAAAATACTCTAGAACTTTGGACTTGGGCGGCTTGTCCTCGATGATCGTGGCGATGGAGATCGGGATCTTACGTGGAGCATCGGACTTTGATGGCTTTGAGGCTGAATCGTTAGCCAAACTGCTCCTCATCTTCAAAAAGTTATTCAGGAAACGATTATCCATCTCTTTTATATATCTACATAGATAAAAGAGAAGGAATGGAAGCCTTCACTGAGCGTGATATCTCAACCCTCAAACTCCCTAGTCGTGAATACGGCATCAGTATTCTATTGATGGGATCAACAAGAGCCGGGAAGACGTGTATGATGAATTATTTCTATGAGAATATTTTCAAGCAGCACTTTATCACCGTTCTGCATACCACTTCTATTCAGTCGGGGATCTATAAGCCTCTCCTGAAGTCATGCGCCGTAGCGACCGAGTATCACCCTGAACTTCTAGCCGAGTCGTACAAGATCAATAAGCACTGCGACAACCATTATGAGTTCCTGCATATCATCGACGACGTGGTGGATAAGAAGAACGATCCTCAGTTGAAGCGCCTCTTGACGACCTATCGTAATTCTCGTATCTCGGGGATCATTACGGGGCAGTCCCTCACAATTTTCAACACCATCAGTCGTGGTAATATTAACTACGTCTGCTTGGGATACCTGAACTCCGATGCATCCGTAGAACAGGCGATCAAGACCTATCTGATCTCATACTTCCCCAAAGGCATGAGGATGGATGAAAAGATTAAGGCATACCGGGAACTCACCAAAGATTACCATTGGATCATCATTGACTCCATTCACGGCGAAACGTTCAGGACGAAACTCACTTGCGATCAGATTGTTTAGTTTAAAACTTCGGAGTTAAGGCTGCTGTTCTAGGATGAAATATCCAATCTTGAACGATGCCGAAACAGATGGAGCAGCAGTTGCGACGAATGTAATCGTGTCTGTGGTAGGGACTGACGCAATTAGGCGAATAGCAATATCGGCAACAGCAAGACCCTGAACTGACGCAAGAACGACGGACTTCGTAGTCACACGAGGGATAGATGCAGTCGCCACATAAGTTCCAGCGTACGCACCTGATCCAGCACCCCAAGTAAGACCTGACGCTACACCGGAGTCCCTAGCACGATCCAAAAAGAGCGACTGGGCTTCGGGAGTGGCAGTAATTAGCGGAGGGATATTCGGCATTTATATACTATAGAACGATAATAAAATTATCAAAGTTTTGCTACCGCCCAAATAATCCGTTCAGTGATAGCAGCCGCCTGTCCCAGCGTAATCGTCAAAGTATTGACCGTTGGCACTGATGATTGAAACCATTGTCCTGCACCGCCACTTGTAGGATGAATATAGGTTAGGCTTACAACCGCATCCGTAGTCAGTCCTGGAATAGTGATTGTCTGCGTCGTGCCGACAATACAGGTATGGATTCCTGATGGGAGAGGAGTATATGCGGCGTATAATGGCTGGGAGTTCGGCATCGAGGAAATCAGCGGAGGGATGTCGGGCATTTATAGTTTCCCACTATTCTTTTTGAACCCAATAGTTTATGGTGCTTTGCAACCTAGTACAGCACCATAGAGCGACTGGGTATTCGTCGCCGTGATCGTATTCGCATCCGTAGATTGAGCGGTGACAGTCAATAGATATGATCCTGAACCAGTTGTGGCTGAGAACATGGTGCTATACTGATTAAAGGCTACACTCTGCGATGATAAACTGGGAGTTTGGCTAATAGAATCAATCAACGCACCATCTATCTTAAACCTGAATACAATCGTGCCTGTTGCTGCTGTGGCTGTATAACTAAACCCAGCATCCGCAAAGAAAAGGCGTGTGAATGTCTGTGTGCCAAAGTTGTATGGAACGGTAGCCGAAAAGAGTATAACTTCCGTTGCAGGAGGTAGAGTTCCGCTACCAGCACAAGAAACTGGGATGCACGAAAAGTTCTGATACTGCTGGTTCGCTGGGTCTAATCCACCATACGCAGCATATAACGACTGGTTATCAGGCATCGTCGTAATCAGTGGCGGAATGTTCGGCATTTATAGTTATCCCCATATTCTTTTTACCTGCCTTAAATAATAGAATAGCATGGAGTACGAGTTCATACCGATCGTATATCCCAATAGGGAAAGAGATACGACAGTTCCGCCTCCGTTGGCTCACACGTACGATACCACAACAACGCAGGTTGTTGCAGGTCAGGGACTTCCGTTCATTGCCTCTGCTCCATACGTAGCACCCGTCCCGGTGGCTGAACCAACCCCACTTGCGCCCACATCCGTTCTAGTGAATCCTGCAGATACCTTGATATATCGCCCACTGACCGAACTTCCTGCGACAACAAGCGTAAATCCATCGATACCTTATGCTATGCCTTCGCTGATTACGACGATGGGCGGAGATCAGCCATTATACGCTCCCTATACGAGCGGAGAATCACCCGCAACCGATTGGTCAAAGTTCCCAGCACTACAGACTGTAGATATGTCAGGATACGGAATGACGGGAATGGGTAATATACGATTTGAAACAGGGAAGACGATTGAGAACTTACAGCAGTTAAGTCTGACGGCTGGTGGGTTTGGATCACTGACGCTCAACGCCGATGGAATACAGAACGCTGGTGATATTACTGGAGCAAACTCTATTACCATCGATGACCAAGTTCTCACAGCCCTTCCCACTGCTCTCCTCCTGAACGGCATTCCGATTGCAACGATCCCTGACCTTCCGAACATCTATCAATGGGCAAACTACCCTGCAATCAACGATGTCGTGATGAATAGTCCTGGCGCAGGAGATCCCAAAAAAGTTATAGGAGCAGCCCAGTACGGATTTGACGATGGAGCATACTTGGCATCGGCGCAGAATCCTGTGAGTCCAGCAAATCCCTCAGGAACGCATACTCGCATGTACGTTGTCGATTCATCAGGACTACCTACCCAAAATATTATTTATAGCACGGACTTATCAGGAGGCTATGAGGCGCTCGGAACTTATACGGGCGTACCCAAATGGAGTTCATTCCCACCGCAGAACAACATTGATTTCAACGGCAAGGAGATCACGAACATTAACAAGATCACGTTCAACACGGCTGTTCCTGGATTGGGAGGTGCTTCCATCAATGCCCTGAACGACCTGAACTTTTCGTATGCGACGGCTCTTGCTGGGTTAGCAGGTGCGACGAACGTGAATAACATTGCCTTTTGGAATCCCTTTTATCCTGGCATTCCCGGATCTTACGTGAATCTGTACTCCAAGAAACTTTCGTATAATGGATTGCCTGAAAACATATTCCTCGCAACCGATACAAAGTTTTGCGCCCCATCGCTTTACACGAGCATAGCACCCGGCGTCGCAGGAGGCAAGATAGAAGCACTGGGAGCAAACGCAAGAACTATGACCGTGAATGACCGACCCTGTTCTGCCTCCTGGTCGGAATACCCTTGCACTGAACCTGCTGTAGATATGAACGGAAATATCATCGTAAATTGCAATAGAGTAGATTTCAAGACCAATACCGTAGATCCATTATTCAATCAAATAACTATCGACAATCAGGGCTACCTCACATATTCATACAACGGAAACGTAGTGCGGATTGAACCAGCGGCGAACTGGAGTACTACCCCTGCAATCCAAGATGTCAATATGGCAAACTTTTCATTACAGAATGTCAATAGTATTGCGTTTGAGGGTCATCCCGAGAATCTATTAAACATCGATGGAGATACTCTACAATGGAGGGGAGAGCCAGTACAGACGGGTGCGACACCTGATAACGTTTCAAACTGGGCGAACTATCCTGCTGTGGCTACCGTGAATATTCCCCATCAGTATGCGCTCAATATCAATGGTGAAAACTACACTCCGCCTTTCCATCCGTATCAGACTTCGCATTTGAATACGAATATCCAGCATGGTGATCCTAGCAACGAGTTTGAATGTCCCGACTTTGATTCGTATCCTGTCAATTTCACCGTTCATAACTCAAGATCGGTATCCCTGAACTCTACTTCGGTTGAACCATTTATTTCAGGTATCGGACTCAATGCTGTAGCAGAGGTGAATATTGAAGGTGGATTATTTGTGGGAATCAATACCGCCGTTTTGGAAACCAATGGTGCTGCAACTACGATGAACGCCGAAACATCGATGTTGATTGAATCGCCTGAAATGAGTTTAACTGGTGCAGCCATTACCGTGAATGGTGTTGGAACGCTACAGTTGGGAGGCGGAACGTGTGAGGTGACAGGCGCAACATTGTTGGCATTGACTACGCTAGGAGAACTCAATATCGCTGGTGGTGTGACAACAGTGGAAACTGGAGCATTTACGGCGACAACTGGAGTATGTTTATGGACTGCTCCTTCCATGACGTTCGCAGGTGGTAATGTGAATATTGGCGGTATCCTGACGACGATGGAGGCAGCAACACTGACGATCAATAACTCGGTAGGAACGAATATCAACAGCCCTGTGACAGCCATCAATAGCACGACAACTCGGTTCTCGCCTAGCGGAACGGTGGAGGTTGATAACATTACATCGGCAGGAACGAATAGCCTCGCAATTTCAAGCGTGAATACTATGACTGGGCGCACGGATACTGGAATGGTGCAGTCTGAAGTCAGGTCTATTGGCGGTCATGGATCAGGAATGAACCTCACGAATATTGCGAACTTTGAGAATTATTCAGCGACCAATGTGCTATTACAGACCCAGTATTTCACTGGGGCATATGCGAATATCGTATTGAGCCTTACTTCAGCACAACTGGCTTATACATCGGAAGTAAAGGTATGGCAGTACCCCAATATTCCCCTGCTGTCTTACGACGTTCAAATCACTGGAAGGGCTGTGAATAACAGCGGAGGAGGTGGAGGAGTGCCAGTCAATATCGCAGGATACCTGGTAATCAAGAACCTAACGCATCCTGGCGAATTCTCGTTGGGAACTTTTGTTGGTGAGCCAACCGCAGTGGTGACATCGGTAAGACCTCAGGGAGCTAACTTTTCTTTCTTCAGGATTCTGTTTAAGGATTTTGTTAATAACGATGGCGATCCAATGGTACAGGGAGATTCGTATCAGATACAGCTGTATTTAATAAATGACAACCCTACTCCTGCGACAGATACGATCTCGGTGTCTGACGGACAAATCAATATGACTGTGTCAATCGCACAAAGTCTATAACTTTTTATGGATGTATATATAAACACAATGTCGGCAAAGGAACTGAAGGATCGTCTGAAGGCACTACGCTCGGAGTTTGGGAAGCCGATCACCAAGATGACGTCTGAGGAAATGACCCGTGAGATCGCCCATCATGAAACTGCGAAGAGGACTATGGAAATCAAGGAGAAGCGTCTAGAGGCACTCGCAAAGGCTCGTGAGTCCAAGAAGACTGCCTCTGCTCCTGCACCCGCACCGAAGAAGGCTGCCGTGAAGAAGTCTGCACCTGCACCTGCACCTGCACCTGCACCTGCGCCGAAGCCCCGAGTCAAGAAGGCGAAGAAGGTCGAAGAGTACTCGGAGGCTTCCTCGACGGATCACGATTCTGAGGATTCCGAGAGGCATGAAACCATCAAGAGCCGGATGCAAAAAAAAGATTAGCGGAGCGTCGGGTTGAAAAGATGGATAAGGAGGTGATCCTAGAAGCCGTCCGCTCCGAAAAATGCCCGATGTTAGATGAGATAGATTTGAAGAAGGCATCGAAACCCGAGATCATCAAGCATCTGCGTGAGGCTTGTTGTCCGGCGCTAGAGAAACTCGCTGGTATAAAGTAATGGATGCCTACACCGCCGTAGGCACAACGTCAGGGATTATTTCATTGGTAGGAATGGTAGGCTATGGTCTGTATAAATTATTGGTGCATTCGCATTGTCGGTCAGCGTGTTGCGGACGTGATGTTTTGGATGTAGCCTTTAACTTGGATGAGAAGGATGGAGATCGCACGGTATATTTGCCTATGCCTCCGAAACCCGCAGAACCTCCACCTGCGTTGCGACGCACGGAAACCTATGCGTAAAATGGAAGAGCGGTTTAAGGATTTTCTAATGTATATATAAATAATGGCAGACCCCCAGTCATCAACGTACGGAGAGAAACATGCGACCTATTACGCTAAGAACAAGGAGAGCATCGCCTCGAAGGAGAAGGAGGCACGGCGGTGGGTAGATTATTATGAGAAGAACAAGGAGGCAGTGAAGCGCCGCAACCTAGAGCGGTATCACAAGAAGCGTGAGGAGTATTTCTCGTCGCCTGAATATCTAGCCGAGCAGGAGCGCATGAACGAACTCAACACCATCGTCGCTCGATTGACTGAACTGATCCCTGAGGTGATGAAGGCTCCTCGACGCCGCCGCAAGTCATCGAAAACGGATGAAGATGTTTAAAGGATGAATGAGTAATAGTAGAAAATGGAAACGGGTGAAATAAACCGCCCAAATATTTTCTCGGCAGAAGGTAATAGAATGCCCCCTGCCGAGCGACCGATGGAATATACTGGCGTCCGGTATGGCAGGTATAGGACACTGAGGACTGCGGGGAATGTGAGTGCAGCGGAGATACGCAAACTGAATAGTCAGGAGCGCCGAGCAAGGAAGGTCAAGGCGAGGAACGATGAGCGCCGTCGAGTCCGTGAGGCTGAACGTGAAGCCGAAAGGGTTCGCCTAGAAGCAGAGCGAGAAACCGAGCGTCGCCGTCGTCGTGAGGAGGTGCGAATTGCTAGGAATACCCGTCGCCGTGAAGCCCGTGCCGTTCAGCGTGGGAATGTGGTCGATATATCCCGTCGTGGCGGTTGGGATGCCGATACCTTCGATACGGAAGTGCGGACTCAAATCATTCGTAATGCTGAACGCTTGGTCGGTCAGCGTCGTGCCTATATGCAGATTGTAGTCAATGGCGAAGTGGTAGATCAGCAACTCGTTGATATTCGGGGCAATGTCGGAGATGCGATTTATTGGAATATCGTGTATCCATTCATCTCCAAGTATGTTGGCGGTCAAATCGTCAATAGGTTATACGAGAACGATATGGGCGAAGCGTACGGGAATGATGCAAATGTCCGATTCACGATTCTGTTGAGCGATGCCATTCCAAATGCCAATGTTCTACAGCGGTATCGTGATGGTGTGAATCATTGCGTACTAGAGCCGTTGGCGATGCTGTGGCGCACGATGGGAGAGAACAGCGAGAGTCCCGGATCGCAGAAGCGATGCTTTCAGATTGCTCGGCGGTTGGAGAACATGAAGGATACGTATCCCGATGGTGTTCCCGAAGGAGTGGATATGGAGATTGTCGCTCGTATATCGCACAGGTGTTTGGTGCTGCACGATATCTTGGGGAATGAGATCAAGCGGTACAATGATAAATCGTCCAAACATTTCTACTTCACGAATACCAGGATCAATCATTTGGAGGAAGGAAGGCTGACGCTGGATAGGACGTATGAACGAGTGTCAAAGAAGGAGATGCAGAAGATATTGCATCAGCACGAGGTTGAGGGAGTGTTCTATCTGTTCGGCGGTGATATCCGTTCGGGATCTGCTCAGACGCTTCGAAGCATTCGTGGATGCTGGGCGGTGTTCAATGAGGAGTATGATCTGTTTCAGGAGTTCAATGAGATTACGGGAGTCAATAAATATGGTATCGATGCTGTTCGGCAATCTTCGTTGAACGAGTTTCTGTTGGAGAGTCGGGTCATTAATAGTGCGCCAACGCCTCTGTGCGATGAGCCGAATAACATGGACGACGTTCAGCACATCGATGTGGAGAAGGCTTATACCCAGCACAAACATGCGCCCGTGTATCGTGGATTTCTCGGACACATCACGGACTATGTGAAATTGCCGATGATGGAGGATTCGTTAAAGTTTCTTTCGGAGCATGTGGGCGTGTTTCAGTTTAGCGTATTGAATGAACCTTGTGCGCTACTGAAGACATTGGGGATCTTCAAGGGGAAGCGTTATACCCTGCCGTCTGTTGAGATTGAGTACATGATGGGTATGGGTGTGGAGGTTCGATTGATTGCTGGATGCTGGGGTTCGGTGTTTGATATTGAATATACTGAAACGATGCTAGAGAATCGTCGATACTGCACGTGGGCTGGTAAGTTCGGCATGGATAAGTGCGAGAATACCTATACCTTCAAGGGCGATGGAGTATGGGCTGCTTGTTTGAAGAATATGCTAGGCGAGGAGAACGTGTTCTATTTTGGGGAATTAGGAATGATCTGCGTCAGTGTCCCCAAGAAATCCTACAAGACTCGTCATCATATCCTAGCCTTCACGTCTTATACTAGGATGAATATGCTAGAAACCATGCAGAAGGTTGATGGGTCATTGGTGAAGGTTGTGATGGACGGACTTTACTATCGTGGCGAACTGCCCGATATTCAGTTGCCCGTGCGGAAGGACAAGGCAAAGAAGGAGCATATCGGATTCCGTGATCACTGGTATTATCCTTCGAAGATTGATGTGTTGGATTGGGAGGCGTACGATAAGACGATTGATACGCCTGAGGGATATGTTGGGAATATCTGTGTCCTGACGGGCGCAGGAGGATGCGGCAAGTCCTATTCCATCCTGACTCGTACGAGCATTCCTAAAATCTTGTATGTCGTGCCTACCAATGCGCTTGGTCGTAAGATGAGAGCAAAGCACGACGTAGATTACACCACGATCCATAAGTTAATTGGTATGGAGTGTCGTCCATTTTGCGAAGACCATTATGAGCCTAGCGTGGTGTTCCTAGATGAACTCACGATGATTGAGAAAGCGTGGGTAGAGAAGGCGTTGGAGATGTATCCTCGCACTCGGTTCTACATTGCGGGTGATGTGGATCGGGACAGGTGGTATCAGTGCAGGAACGGGTATCCCGGTAAGTTCTCGGAGATATGGATGCCGACTGAGAAACATTACGTCAAGGAGTATGTGGTGGATCATCGTGCGAAGGATGATGAACTGAAGGAGTTCAAGCGCAAGGTAAGGTTTGTGATGCGGTCTGTATTCACCGACGGAGGTCAGGAGGATGCGAATCGTGTGAATGGATTCGTGCGGAAGAATTACAAGACCATTCCGTTTGACGAGGCTGTGGCGATGTTTCAGACCGGTGATGTTTGGATCGCAGGAACGCACAAGACCAACGAGAAGTTGTTGAAGGCGGGTGTCGTTTCGGGCTGCATGAATGCGAGGAAGGAGATTGTTTGTGAGGATGAGAAAGGCGCAGAGAAGCGTGGATCATTCACCACGCACTCGTTTCAGGGACTCACGTTGGAAACCGAGCGTGTGTTTATTTCGCTGGACTTCTTCGAGTATGCGA
Source organism: Chlorellidium tetrabotrys (assembly GCA_032273165.1). NCBI lineage: Eukaryota > Xanthophyceae > Mischococcales > Botryochloridaceae > Chlorellidium > Chlorellidium tetrabotrys. Next base: position 1,511 of record JAUKPS010003666.1, on the reverse strand, counting down.
TGCTCTACACGTCTATTTCACGAGTCTGTAATATGTCCCAACTAATAATCGTATCATAAAATAATGAGGATCTTATCGTTTCTGATAGGATTATTGGGCGTGTCTGCGACCAATACAATAACAATGACGATGACACGTAGTCCAAATGCTTCTATGACACGGCGCATGAGCGTATCTTCTAGTCCGAATGCAACTACGACACGGCGATTGAGCGTGTCTTCTACCGATACCGCCAGTTTCACGCATACTGGGACTACATCTAGAAGTGCTAGAGTATCGAATACTGCATCTTCGACGAACAGCGGTTCAGGAACTCCTACACAAAGTCATGGATCGTCAGGAACGGGAACGGGAACACCGCTTTCAACTCCCCCATCATACAATCAGCAACAGCAGGTAGAATCGCCCAACATTACGTACATCGCAATCGGAAGCGTAATGGGTTGCCTAGTGTTGATGACTTTGGTTGTATTTGGAATCCTGATGAATAATCGTCCAAACAAAAAACCCATGCGCCAGTTCTCTCCGACCATGATAAATGTTCCCGCATCCGATCTTGGTTCGATGAATCCTCTGTCCTCTCGTGTATTGTTTGCTCCCCAACAAACTCGTGGTTTAACGACCATGACGGATTAAATGAAGTTGTCGCTGTTTTTCTTTCCATCTATTCATGGCGACAATGTAGCCGTAATATTTTATCCACATATTAGTAGAATGCAACTTATTAAATTGGATCACTCACCCAATCCTTTGAAGAAGTGGAGGGCTACGTTTAGCGATGGCAAGAAGGAAAAGCACGTGGATTTCGGAAGCAAGAATATGGACGACTACACGATTACTCACGATAAGCAGCAGCGGGATCGCTACAGGAGTCGGCATCGTCGTGATCTGCAAACTAAAGACCCGATGAAGCCCGGTTATCTTGCATGGTATATTCTGTGGGGCGATTCTACGGACATTGCCGTGAATGCTGCTGTCTATAAAAAGTTATTTAATATGTAATGGAACTTGTGGAAATACGATACGTAGTACAAAACGGTAGAAGACACGCTCATTCATATTGCGATAGGTGTTTGCTATGGATTTCTTGCCGTGCATTCAATCGTCATAGAACAAAATGTCTATCTAGAAATAATGGTATTGACTTACAAAAATAAGTTCAATGCGAAGTACGGGTTTCCGAAAGATACGTCCCATACGATTAGTGCAATAGCAAAACTAACCGGATACAAGAAGAGCGGACTAGATACGATCATGGAAAAGGGTCAGGGAGCATATTATTCCAATCATGCATCTGTTCGTCCTCAAGTGAAATCGCCGGAGCAGTGGGGAATGGCTCGGATTTATTCGGCTGTGATGGGAGGTAAGGCTGCTCGGGTGGATAAAGCCCATCTGATAAAATCGGCATAAGAAATAATGCCTCGAACTCGCTCCAATAAAGAGTACAAGTCCATTCTTGATCCACCGAATCCCGAACTGCCTCCGAAAATACGGGAATTATTGGAATTAGC
>JAUKPS010003555.1:0-11447 GCA_032273165.1 Chlorellidium tetrabotrys | reverse complement strand
AGTGCTTTTTCAAGATTAACTTCACCGACTGCATCCAAGCCTACTGTGCAATTCAAGCTTTCACGTGAGACATCAACAGTGAATGCGTTGTCTGTTTTTTGTGTCACCGTCATACAAGCGCCATTAATAGCAATAGAGTCACCAATCGCTACATCCTCCAACGCTAGATCACCTGCTGCTATGTGTAAACGTACACCAGCATGAGCATCATGCTCATCCAATGCTGTGATAGTAGTAATACGACCTACTGCTGCAACAATACCTGTAAACATATTTTTATTTTCCAGAACTTGAAGACGTCGCTAATGAAAGATCACGTGCACGCACACGTAAATCCTTACCTATTTGTTTAACTTCATGAAAACTAAATTGCAGGCGATCTGCTAAATCAATCAGCGTCGGTAAATCTGCCATTCCCGTCGCCTGCCCTAAAAATGAAGGCGCTAAATAAATCAGTAGTTCATCAATACAGCCGTTCTTGAGCAATGAACCATTGAGTTTACTTCCTGCTTCTATGTGAAGTTCATTGATTTCACGTCGTCCTAATTCACGCATGAGCTCAGGTAAATCAACTTTGCCATGTGTATCAGGCAGCAAAATAACTTCAGCACCTGTATCTTGTAAACGCGCGATCTGATCGCGCTTTGCGCTTGCTGCAAAAATCCAAGTACCGCCACCATGCAAAATTTTCGCATCGGGATTAATTTGTAATTTACTATCAATCACAATGCGCTTAGGCTGACGCGTGGTAGCAATCGCGCGCACATTCATTTGTGGATCATCTTGATCCACCGTGCCAATACCAGTCAGGATGGCACAAGATTGTGCTCGCCACGCATGACCATCTTCACGTGCTGCTTCAGAGGTTATCCATTGACTACTGCCATTTAAGAGCGCGGTACCGCCATCTAAGCTGGAGGCTATCTTCATTCGTACCCAAGGACGACCGCGCTCCATACGTGAAAAAAAACCGATATTCATTTCACGCGCTTCTGCTTCACACACACCCGTCACAACCTCGATGCCAGCTTGCTGTAATCGTGCTACACCTGCACCAGCAACGAGAGGATTTGAATCTAGGGTAGCAATCACCACACGCGCAACACCAGCAGCAATCAATGCATCCGCACAAGGCGGGGTGCGTCCCTGATGACTACAAGGCTCTAATGTAACGTAGGCAGTTGCACCGCGCACTTGCTTGCCAGTGGCAGCAGCATTACGCAGTGCATCCGCTTCAGCATGCGCTTCACCAGGCGCATGGGTATAACCTTCAGCCACAATCTCACCATTGTGCACAATCACACAGCCTACGCGCGGATTAGGCGTAGCGATGAATAGACTTTTCGCAGCCTGCTTTAACGCACGGCGCATGCCTTCAATATCGTTAGTTATGTTCACAGAAAATTTAGCGTAAAGACTAGCCCAGTAAATAGGCAAAAAGGAAAACAGAGCACGCTATTCTAACAAGTTGAGGGAGATTTATCTGGATCACAGATTCTGACGCGCCCTAGAAATGCCATGATGAGTTTACGTTTTTTCTGCCCCACAGTCAGAAGCAGTGATCCTATCTGCGGTAAATCACTACTTGCATTACTACGTGGACGACCACTAGGATCAAAAGCAAGATAAGGGGCAGAGTTATCACGCAATTGCGTTTTAATAATTAATTGATCCGGCAGACTAGAACTACGTTGGACAATGATTTCACCTGCATCAGCAACATGATTTGCATTGCTATCGATTATCACTACCCATCCCTCTGAAAAATCTTTCGCTTGCAATGGAATCAAGTCAACACGCACTCCACGTTTCATTGCCTCAGAACGAGTCAACCCTATAGCAGAATAAAGTTGATTAGCGGCTGTCACTACTCGCACTGTATCAATAAAGTCTTTCATTGATGGTCTAGCTAAAGAAATCAAAATGGCAGTAATGCTTAATAATGTCAGCAGCTCCATTAATGAAAATCCTTTAAGGAATACTGAAGGAGGTTTCATTAACATCAACCAAATTTATATAAAATTTTTTTAATAATCGCTGATTTAAGCTACCAATCAGCTGGCAGCTGATCTAACAAGCGCCAATTCAGTCTACGTAGTGAAAAATTTTCGCAAGCATGATCTTGATCACAATCGACTTTAGAAAAATCGGATTCCAGCATCACCTGCGTACTCGACTGCGCGCCATACGCCAATATCGTGACTCGATAAAGATGTCTAGTCACCGACTGAGTTGCACTCGCTTCCTCTTTGATGGTATTTTTTGTATGCGGCAATTCAAATTGCTGTATGCGATACCAAGGCAATTGCTTGGGTTGTAAACGACCACCTAATTGCAAGCGATTACCCGTTAAGCTGCCATATAAAATATTTTTATTCGATATAACGTCAACTAGACCTTTACTTATCACGACTCGCGCATCAGCCAATGCGGATTGCGCCGCCTGAAGTGCAATATTTTTTTCTTGTGTATGCGTGCTTAAGAGTGCAGATTCAGTGAGCATCAACCCAGATGACATCATTAGCAAAGAGGCTGCAAATAAAATTTGCACACAACTCAATAGCGCCATCCCTTGCATCACGCCAGAATGAAATCGCTTGATGAATGATGACTTAGCCATCGCTAATCAAAAGCGGTTAAGGGTTGATTCAGATAAATCACGGATCTCACTACTCGACGCAATCTTGATTGCGACTCAGAAGGTAAATTATGTAATGACAAATGCGTACCACGATCACGTTGAGAAAAATGATCTGCATAGTCTTTGCCGAATAAATCAATAAATTCCACCTTGCTTGTTTGGCTAGATTTATTTGCTGCCCGCAGAAGCATAGACACATGCACCGACACCACTCTAGACCACCATGCACTATTTGCGTGATGAATAACTTCATTATTCTTATCGTGCTCATCAATCGCTATTGCATTGAGTGTGATGTTACAAAATCCATCGCCATCAGTATCAACGCCATATAACACCTGAAAACTCTCTACTCCTGCAATCAAGGCTTGTGATTGCCATTGTTTTGCACCTCTATATTTACAACGTAATTCAGACTCACCAAGCGTATTTTTTGCCACATAAAAAATACTCCAACCAAAATCATCGGAAGCTGATGTGGCACGTCTAACCGCAAAACCTGCGCAATTAATCATGCTCAAATCATTCATATTTGCAGAGCCAGAAAAATGTATCGCTAACACATCGCTACCATTGATAGCGTTTAAATCTAATTCTTCTAATGCTGCCGAAAGTGATTTCATGGATCTATCATCTGCACCATGAATAAAATCACCGTCAGCGATAGCATCATAGCCAGCAATAGGTATTACATAATCACGATATCCTGCTTGTTTGACTGCACGCGCTATGGTGTCGAGGGCATAATTTGCATGCTCCTCCATGACGGCATTTTCTTGTAGCCAAGCATAGCTTGCGTTTGTATGCTGCATGACTGCAATCGCAGCTAATACTGCGGCTATACCTAAAGTCGATGCGATTAAATATTCTGCTAAAACAGTACCGTTGTTTGATGCATAAGGCTTGCGCCTCTTCATAATGAAATCGGCCCTACAGCCAACACCACAGAAGGCATAAAACTTTGATTGTTAGCTGTTAGTGGCCATCCAATTTTTATGACCGTTGGTGACTGATCATCACCACCACAATCCCAACGCCATGTATGACTATCACTTTGCCAGACTTGATCATCGCGACAAACTTCAACACGCGCTCCAGGCACTTGCATACTCAAGCGATGTTGCCAATTCGTGAAATCAAACTGTAGTTGTTGCGTGAGGTTGCACTCAGCATAAAAACAAGTGATTTGACTGTTCGCTTGATTAGTTTTTAAAGTAGCGCGCAGTAATAGAGGAATATTTTTTTCATTTTCAGCGCTATTTCTAGAAAACTCTTCAACTAAGCCCATCCAAGTTGCGAGCTCAGCAGCATGACGCATCGCGATGTTTTTATATTGATAGTTTAGCGCTGCCTGCCTACTTCTAAATTGTGCATTCAAACTAATCATCATCGCGATAGAGACTAAACTCATCGCAATTAAAATCTCTATTAAAGTAAACCCACCATTTGTTTGCTTATGCATCACCACTCCCTCGCATATCTGCCGAGCTTAGCCATACAGCCGCACTTGACCTAGCTACTAGTGTGCATACAAACAAAAAACCCTACACACAAAGTTAAGAGAGGGTTAACAATTGATTTTGATTAATGAGGATTTTGAACACTTGATTCGATAATTATCATTATTTTTATAATAATGATAAAGATATTACTAGGTAGCTCTTAAGTTAACTTCGCAATTTAGAAAATGAGCTCATCTCATACAAAGTGCAAACAATTAAAATTTATATCGGATACCTGCCATTACATTACGTGATGTTCCTACATAAATACCTTGGCGCAAGCTGGCAATATAATGCGTATCAGTCAAATTCCTCACCGAGCCAAAGAAACTCAAATTTTTATCTACCGTATAACTAAGGTTGATATCCGCGACGGTATAACTAGCGATTTTCCCAGTAAAAAATCCAGTCGTATTTTCAGCAATCGTTGTCGTATTACCCTGATCCGTGAATTGAGAACCCACATAACTAACAACCAATGCGCTTCTGAATTTATCCTGTTTATATCCTAGGGTGATGTTTGTTACTAATTCTGGCGTGTAAGTAACACGATTGCCCATGAAACTTCCGCTTTGAAATTTTGCAACTGGCACATATGTCAGATTAGAGTTGATATCAAAGCCACTGCCTATGTCATAAGACAAACCTGCTTCCAACCCCTGATGCAAAGTTTTACCCGCATTTGCAAATATAAAACCACCACTATTGCTTGCTACGATCTGGTTAGAGAAGTTCATAAGAAATGCTGCAGCTTCATATCGTAATTTATTATGCGACCCTCGAACTCCAATTTCATAGTTAGTAGAACGCTCAGCATCAAGCTGCTGATCAACTCCAACTGAACTAATAGCATCAGCAATTTGTGGCGGTGCAAAGGCTTTATAAACTCCTCCAAATAACTGTGCATTAGGTGTTATCCGATATGTTGACCCTACACCTGGCATGACTTCAGTATTCGTCGATGTGCCACGTGCAGTAGTACTGGTGCGCTCAAGCGTGTAATGTTCAACACGAATTCCAGGGGAGATCGCAAATTTTTCATTGAAAGCAAAACGATTTTCAGCGAATACTGCAGAATTTACTGCTCTTTGATCCGCTACTCCAGTGATTGATCCGCTACGTGGATTTGCTCGCGTTGCATTCACAACTTCACTGTGCATGGTTTCATCAGCAATACGCACACCTATCTCGGTTTCATTTTGTAATCCAAAACTTCCGTGATTAAATTTTAGACGCGAATCTATACCTCTACGCTCAAAGTCACGATTATTTCCTTTTACTGTATTTCCATAACTCCAACGACCATTCACTGGTTGAGCACCTGATGTATCAAAACGCCAATAGTCTCTATACATCTGACTCCAATAAACTAAGGTGTTTAGTTTCATGTCAGATGCAATATTCCATTCATGATTAACATCGAGTGAATCGCGCGCTGTGAGGAAGTAATCATCTGGAGCTGGATTGTATTTAACGCGGTTGTTATAGTCGGCTAGGAAAACACCTCTATAAGAAATATTTGCGTCATTTTTGTAATGCGTAACTTTTGCGCTCAGCCATTGTTTATCCGTTAGCGCAAGCCCACCCTTCAACATGATGTCCGTCATTTCATAGCCCTTACCCATAAAGCCATCACTTGACGCTGTTACTGCATTAATTCCACCTATAGCATTACCGTCTTTAGTTTTTCCACCCGCTTCTAACATGTACTCTTTATAACCAAATGAACCCATTTGACCGGTGACAACGACACCATCCTCAGGTTGTTTAGTCTTGTAATTAATCACACCACCTATGGTGTTAGGACCGTAACGTAGAGAGCTTGCTCCTTTAAGAACTTCTATACCTTCCATACGTTGTATGCGCGGATTGTAATAGCGACCATTACCAGTAAATGCACCTGGGGCAATCGGAACACCATCTTCCAAAACAAGTAATTTATTGTCTGCCGCACTTAGGCCTCGCAAACCTATATTGGCAACGACTGCACTTTCTTCTTCAGGCTTGATCACAATACCTGGCACATTTTTAAGTGCAGCTTCCGTTGACATGGGTCGTAAAAACTCTAGTTCTTCTTTTTTGACGACAGCCACTGAACCTGGAATTTTTTCAATTTCTAAATCGCTACTACCCACCACATCTATTCTTGGAAGCATTTTTTCAGAAGATTCCTGTGTCCAAGCCAGAGCTGGACAAAGCAATACGAAGGAAACCGCTGCTGCAAGCGGCTTATGTTGGAAAACCGCTATTTTTGCTGGGTTTTGCGATTGCGCTAAGTTCTTGCTCATGGATCATTAACCTTCAAATTTATAAATGCGAATCATTCTCATTCTAATTTGAGTTCTGTAAAGACACAAGCAATTAATAGTTTTGTTTTCTTAAATGGTCGGGACTCCGCTGCGCACAAAAATGTTATCTAAATAAAAACCTGCAAACTATTACCCTCAGCAAGACGGTTGGATGAAAGCTGGCAAATTAATAAAGAAGGTAAACAGCAGTGCTGAGATTAAAAACAGAACTGCTTCTGTTTTCGTAGCCAGAGTTGTGAGGAGCTGATTGGGGATGGTTTAAATCAAAGCTAGATCTAGCCCATGTCTTTCATTTACTGCGGGATGAGTTAGAGATGACGATGGCACTCATGGGCTGTGCCAGTATTGCTTCTATTTCAGGTAGTGCGATTCGACTATAACTCTATGCCACTAATATGAATCACTGCAGCGTTTGTATCGTCACCTGTACTGCATGCGATTCATCACGTATCCAGATTTCTCCATCTTGCAGCGTGACTTGAATTTGCATGGTGCGCTGACATAGGGCTTCTAGTGAGGCCACTGTCTCTGCATCAAGTTGCAACACCGTTAAATTTTTTGCACGTGCGAGTTTGTTAGCGATTTGCTTCCACCAGATCTGCGCATTATTGCCATAAGCGTAAATAATGACTTGCTCTGCTCTACCGCAGGCCTTGAGAATGCGACGCTCTTCAGGTTGTCCTAACTCTATCCAGAGTTGTATCGCTCCCGTTAAATCTTTTTGCCATAAATCTGGTTCATCCACATCAGAAATGCCCTTGGCTAATTCCAGTGATTCATGTGCGTGTAAAGCAAACACCAAAACACGCGCCATCATGCGCTGTAATGTCTCAGAAGGATGGCAAGCGATATTCAATGCGTGGTCAGCGTAGTAATGCCTGTCCATATCGGCGACTTGCAATTGTGCTTTATAGATAACAGATTTGAGAGCCATAACTTGTTTCAAAAATTAAATGTCTAAAAATATTTCAGGCTCAATCACAGTGCTTAAGCACATAAATGCTTACACAACCATCACAGAAATTCTCAAGATGTGCACACTGCCTTGATTTTAACCACGAATAACTAGATCAACGAAATCAACGGTTTAGATTAAGCCTATGAAAGTCATCCACAGACTTACCCACTGAAATTGTGGATAAGCTCACAATCATTTTGGTATTTGTTTTTGTAAAATTATTTTTTAAATTAATTAATTTTAATCTTGCACTTATTTCGTGCGTATTCATTTCACCAACTAAAAACAGCAATAAAAAAACTAATAACGTTTGGCGACTTCTTCTAACATGACTTCGGTTGCACCGCCACCTATAGCAAGTATGCGTGCATCACGCCACAATCTCTCTATGGGTGCTTCACGCATATACCCCATACCGCCATGAAATTGCTGACATGTTTGCACAACTTCATTCACTAACTCGCCAGTTAATGCTTTAAGCATAGAGACTTCCTGCACGATGTCATGTCCTTGTGTGACTGACCAAGCGCAGTGATACATAAATTCTCGTGCTGCGCGCGTTTTTGCATCCAACATGGAGAGTCGTTGACGTATGGTTTGTTGATCCCATAAAGATTTACCAAAAGCCTGTCGTTCACGCACATAATCTAAAGTAAGTTGCAACGCGCGTGTGCTACAACCTATTGCCATGGCTGCTAAGGCAATACGTTCTGTTTGCAGATTTTTCATCAAAGAATAAAATCCCTGATGTTCTTCACCTAACAATGCTTCTGGTCCTAGTCTCACATTATCCAAAACCAATTCTGCGGTATCGGAACTTAGCCAACCTGTTTTATCCAACGAGCGACCTACACTAAATCCTGGTGTATTTTTTTCTACGATGAACATAGAAATTTGATGTTTACCAGGACCAGTACGCGCGGCAATGAAATAGAGATTAGCGTGTACGCCGTTTGTAATAAATAATTTAGATCCATTCAGTATCCAACCATCTCCATCACGCTTAGCTTGCGTGCGCATAGCCGCTACATCAGATCCTGAACCTGATTCAGTCATGGCCACAGCAGCGATACACTCCCCGCTAATAATGCTAGGCATATAGCGCTGCTTTTGCACTGGATTGCCTGCATGATGTAAATGTGGACTAGCCATATCGGTATGTACCAATACCGTAATCACAAAACCTGCAAAAGTAGATTGCGATAGCGCTTCTGCAAAAACCAAATTTGTAATCGCATCACACTCAGCACCACCATAAGCAGATTCAAACATCAACCCCATTAAGCCTGCTTGGCCTAAGCGCTTTAAAACATCACGTGGCACATAACCCTGCTGCTCCCACTGCATGCCATGAGGCTCAACTTCATCCCGCAAAAAACGCGCAATCTGATCGCGCAAAACAGTGTGTTCTGGCTGATGATAAATATGATTCATAGTGAAATGTCGTGTTGTAGGTGGATTAAGTACAGTATCAATAGCCCAACTAGGCTACTACGCTATTTAATATTTTTTTAGCACAGCAGCTATGGTTAGGCGTGAATTTACCATCAATACACGAATGTCAAAAAAAAAGCACTTGCTTATATGAGGCAAGTGCTTTTTATGATGCTAACTAAGATTTAGGGAAAACGAACCCAACCATCTGGACGTTGCCAGTTCTCGCTACGTTCTACCGGTTTTTTAGGTGCAGGTTTTTCAACAGGTTTTTCTTCCACTACTTGCACGACCACTTTTGGTGGTTGTTCAGGCATACCAGAAGAATGATGACTAGAAATCAGCCAGTCATTACCGACACGCTTATAAGAGAAGGAATAGCGCGCACGCACTGAAGATCCGTCAGAAAATCTGAACGTATATAAACCAGAGTCTGTAGCGCTATTGCAATCGACTTCAATCACGCGATCATCAATTCTGCCTTCTGGTTTACGTTCCAGAAAATGATGGAAGTAATCTTCTTTTTCCGCTGCGGTGAAACGTGCACGATTGGATACAGTCGGCAATAACACAGAATAAGGAGCGTAATTCGCTACGACTTTTTTGGGATCACCAGTACGCAGTGAAGCATTCCAACGATCAAACAAAGCGGCAACTTCAGATTTCAATGGTGGGTTACATGCTAATGCTGGATCTTGTACATAAGTTGCTGGTGCAGGTGATGGTACCGGAGCTGGTGCTGATACTGGTGCTGCTGCAGTATGTGGTGCAGGTGCGGCAGCAACTGGCTCACTCATTTGGCGAGGTTCAGCAACAGCGACTCTAGCTGGTGTTGCAGCATGAGAGGATGATGCATGACTCGATGTTGGCTCCGCTTCACGACTCGCTACTTCACCTGCTGGTCTTACATATTCTGCAGGATGTCTATCTATCAATGAATAAGAAGATTGTTCCACAACGGGTGCTTCCACTGCTTTGGTTGTTGGCATGTAGCGATCTTCTACGACTGCACTTGCACGACCATCACTAGGCACATTCGATTTTGTAGATGTAGGTGCTGGCGCATGATCTGCTGCTGCATGTGTAACTGGTGCAGGTGCATGGGTATCGACTGCACTGGCATGACCACCTTGTGCGGCATCGACTGCACTAGCTAATTCACCACGCTCTCTAACGCGTATACGTTTTGCTTGCTCGGCAGCAGAGATGACACTCGTAGCTGTATGACCTGCATCCGCATGTGCTTTAGTTTCTGCTGCTTTTTTAGCAGCGCGACCTTTTTTCTTACGTGCTGGCTTAGCTGTCTGATTTGCCACTTCATTGGCTGGCGCAGCTGCAGGCGCTGCCGCATGTGTATCAGTTTTTGCAGCAGGTGCAGCTGCATGCGCATCTTTTGCGGCATCCGCTTTGTGACCATCACCATGATGATCGTCATTGGACCAAACCAATGAACTCAACATCAAAGCACATGAGCCGCACAAAGCAACTAAATATTTTTTCATGATTGCCATTCCTTTATTTCCGAATACTCTACTCTCACTCGCCTGTTTATATATGTAAGGCTAAAAGATGTTATCAATCAGGCAAAACAAATCCTTAACTTCATCGTGCTTAGATATCGACATTAGCTGCCAATGCTTTACCTAATTTGGTGAATAAGCGCTAGCAGCACTAATATTATGCAAAGAATATAATCCTTATATTCGCTGCATCAATGTAAGCACCTGCTTATATAAAGTAGCGCATAGTCACTGCATGAAAAAATTTAATATTTATCTCTCAAGTTTTATTAACGCGCTGTCGATACGCAAAGTGGACTGGTGTTTTTGCTGAGTGGGTCAACTTTATTAATATTTTGTTATTGACGCACTATGCTATCCGGACAGTAAGATCATGTAGAAAAATTGCAGTCATTCAGTTAGCAGGCTAGTGGTAATTCCATGCCATTTTGAAAATAAGTTTTAGTATTCTAAGGAGACATCTTGTGTCTAACAATATCGTAACCCCTAAAGCAGATCATCTACCTTCAGAAGATTGCCCATGCTGCAATCCAAAAGCACTGAAGAATAGTCGTCGTCAATTCCTCGCCGCAGGTGCTGCACTGGTTGCTGGTGGCATGATGGGATTCGTACCTGGCCGTTCCATGGCAGGCGGCGGTAACTATGAAGCAATGCTGGTTAACTGTATCGATCCACGTTTCACCACACTAAGCTGGCAGTACATGGGCTTGTTGCAAGGTGTAGAGCGTGAAAAATTAGGCGACAACTACAGCCACTTCGTGATGGCTGGTGGTCCTATCGGTGCGGTTCATCCTAAATTCGCTGAATGGCATAAAACATTCTGGGATAACTTGGATATCACCGTCAGCCTGCATCACATTAAACGCGTAGTCGCATTGTCACATCGTGATTGCGGCGCAGCTAAATTAGCGTATGGCGCTGATGCAGTCGCTAGCAAAGAAATCGAAACTGGTTCACATGCTGAATCACTCGCTATGTTCCGTGCTGCTGTGAATAAGCGTCATCCTAAACTCAGCGTCATCACTGGTGTAATGGATTTATCCGGCCGCGTTGACATGATTGGTTAAAACTGTTTCTCGTTTC
>JAUKPS010003444.1:0-11449 GCA_032273165.1 Chlorellidium tetrabotrys | reverse complement strand
TACAAAAGCAGGGGCAACAGTCACTGCTCTACAAGAAATTGAAGCAGGCTTGATTGGTAGAGATTACCTCAAGCGAATTAGAAAATCATAAACAATGTATCCCTAGTGTAATGGCAGCATATCGGTCTCCAAAACCGCTGGTCAAGGTTCGAATCCTTGGGGGTATGCCAAAAAAGAAAAATTGCGTAAATTTTGATAAATAAATCAAGACAAGCGCAATTATCCATATGAACTGTATTCACTGTAACCGAGAAATTAATAATCGAGGATCTTTATCTGCACATCAAATGTCGTGCAGTTTAAATCCTGAAAAGATTACCCATGCTAGATCACCCCTAGCAGGTAGAAAAAAAGGTTCCGTGGCTTGGAACAAGGGTATTCAGACTGGGCATGAGCCTTGGAACAAGGGCTTGACAGGCCTGACAGGTACCCCGCATACTGAAGAAACGAAAAAGCACCTTTCCAAAAGGGCTAAAGAATTGAATTACGGTGGGTATATCCCCGGGTCAGGTCGAGGCAAAAAAGGATGGTACAATGGTTTTTTCTGTGACAGCAGTTGGGAACTAGCATATGTTATCTATTGTCTAGAACACACCATAGATATCAAACGAAATACCAATAAACGAAAATATATATGGGAGGGTGTTGAAAAATCATACACTCCTGATTTTATTGTTGAAGGAAAAGTCACGGAGATTAAAGGTTATAAAACTGACCAATGGTTAGCAAAACACAAAGCTAATCCGGACATTGAAGTTTTGTATGAAAAAGAAATGCAGCCAATACTTAATTATGTGATAAGTAAGTATGGTAAGAATTATATTAAATTATACCAGGGAAGATAGGCTGCATGGCGCGGACACGGTCTTGAAAACCGTCCCACTTATGATGAATAGGTGACAGTTCGATTCTGTTATCTTCCTCCAATACACGAAGCGTGAGTTCGAATCTCACAGTTTCCGCCAAGCATTTAATTAAATACAGCATGAATGAAAATAAAAAAGAATATGATGCCATTTATGTTGGTGGAAATTTATATGGTGGTAGGGTAATTGCAGGTTATAGACTTAGAACTGCGTTAAGAAAACTTGGATATGACATGTTAGTGGTAGATTCTGCGATCTTCATGTCATTAAATGATTTTAAACAATTATTAGCTAATGTCATTACCGAAAAAACATTATTAATTGGATTTAGTACAATTTGGATGAATGGTCATAAAGATCAGGGATTTAAATGGTGTACTAATGATTTTTTCAACTATATACGCAGAACGTATCCTAACATAAAATTAGTATGTGGTGGTGCAAAGAAGTTTAATATAGTTACTAAGTCTGATGTTATTTATAGAAATTGCGATTGGGTTTTTAGGGGATTCAGCGATGATAGTTTTCCTAGATTATTAGATTATCTAACAGAAAAAACAAATCATGGATTCAAATATTTCATTGAGGATGGTAAGAAAGTAATATCCAGTAATGAGTTATTCCCCGTAACGCATCCTGATGACATAGAAACTGTATTTGAATCAGAGGATAATTTTTTACCGCATCAACCTATTTCATTAGAGGTTAGTAGGGGTTGTATTTTTCATTGTACTTTTTGCCATCATCCGTTTCAAGCAATCAAAGATCCAGACAAATATATTAGAACTCCTCAAAGTTTAGCAAGTGAATTAAGACGTAACTATGAATTGTTTGGTACATACAGATATCAACTAATGGACGATACCTTTAACGATAGCATGGAAAAATTAGATAGACTGCATAGAGCAGTTGATTTAGCTAAACTTCCTAAGTTTGAATTTGTTTGTTATATAAAACCCGAATTATTAGTTACCACACCAGAAATGGTTCCAAAGTTAATTGATATGGGGTTGGCTAGTGGTATAGTGGGAATAGAAAGTCTAAAAAAAGAAACTCGAAAAAGTATCGGCAAAGGCATGGATGCTAAACGTGTGTTGGATGCTGTCGCAAATATGCGAAGCAAATCAAAGGTTACTTTTTATGCAGGACTAATAGTTGGACTGCCACATGAATCTTTAGATGAAGCTAGAGAATCACATCAGTACCTACTTAAAAACAGAGATACATTATTTACGCATATTGACCATAAGGGTTTAGGTATAAATCATACCAACGGGGTAGACGGAATTAGTGAGATGGACAAATATCCTGAAAAATATGGATATAAAATCGTAACAAAGATGAACGATAAGGATACCGCGTATTGGGAAAATGATTATACTAATGCATTTGATGCTAATGATTGCGCTACTAAGCTGAACAAAGAGTCCAATCTAGTCAATACTGCTGCCGGATATGAGTTGGTTACTGCATGGCACACTGGTGCAACGGATGAGTATATCTCATCTACTCCTAAGATTAATGCTAATTACTACGTCAACTCTATTCTAGAGATGAATAACCGGGCTAGAGGCATGATTAATAGATTTAATAAAAAATAATAAGATTGCCCAAAATGATTTGACAATAATTCAATACTGTGATACAATACATGTATTGAAAGATTAATTAAAGGTTAGGTTCAGCAATCATATATTATATGAACTGTTAGACACTGTGGTAGCTATTGGAGCAGAGTGCGTAAAAACACCGAGCGTTGAAGGTAGCTATTGAAGCAAGACTAACAAGCACAGAGTGATGGCCTGTGTAAAATAAAAGCAGTCAACAACTAACCTGTTTGTATTCATAGGATGACTACAGCAATTAAAATTAAACTCTGAACTAACTGCTATAGAAGGTGGTCGCAGGACACAGTAGAAATACTGTTTTAGAAATAGACACCGAAGGAATAGACGACACATTGGAAAGACTTTGTATGTTGTTAGTAGCAGACACAATTACTAACTAGGCAACATGAATGTTGATAGGGTCGCAGTAACTGAACCAATATACAGGGGACAGTGCGACCAGAAAATAAAATAATGGTTACGATCATCCTGCTAGGAACATAGAATGTTAACAGCAACTTTTAATTTCAAGCATATCGAAAATAAAACACATTCTGATAAAGGAAAAGAAAATGAACGCATTTGTAAACGCAATCGCAAATCAAGAAGCCCGTACTGCCAATGGCATGAAGGCTCGTAAGTCAACTGCTAACTCAGTGGTTGACTTGTTCTATAACATCGGTGCAAGCCGTGGTAAGAACATTATCCCAGCATTTACTGCGGCTTATGTGCAAGACAAGGACCTCGCTTTGCGTGTGGCTTTGTGGGCACGTGATGCACGTGGTGGTGCAGGTGAACGTCAACTGTTCCGTGATATCTTGTCGTACTTGGAAAAGCACGATCCAGAAGCGGCAGCACGTTTGCTAGTTAAGATTCCTGAAGTAGGTCGTTTCGATGACTTGTTTGTCTTCAAGGACAAGGATCTTAAGGCTAAGGCATATACTTTGCTAGGAGATAACCTTCGTGCAAAGAATGGCTTGGCAGCTAAGTGGACTCCTCGTAAGGGCGAAGTGGCACGTGAAATCCGTGAATTCTTCGGTATGAGTCCTAAGCAATATCGTAAGCAATTGGTATCAATGACTAAGGTTGTTGAAACACAAATGTGTGCGAATGATTGGGACAACATCAACTATTCACATGTGCCTTCACAGGCATCACGAATCTACAAGAAGGCGTTCAACCGTCATTCTACTACATTCGCTGAATATGTGGAAAAGTTGGTGAGTGGTGACAAGACAGTGAAGGTCAATGCCTCGGCAGTGTTCCCTCATGAAGTCTTGAAGGGTTTAATCTCTAGCTATGGCCGTACTAACTTGGGTAAGACTGAGTTGGATCACGTGACAGCGCAATGGGATGCATTGCCTAACTACATGAACGATGCAAACATTCTACCATTGGTAGACGTATCTGGTTCTATGTCCTGCCCAGCAGGCGGAACTGGCTCTGTAACATGTTTGGACGTTAGTGTGTCGCTTGGTTTGTACCTAGCTGACAAGAACAAGGGTGCGTTCAAGGACACATTCTTGACTTTCAGTGGATCTCCAGAACTACTTACTCTAAAGGGTGATATTGTTCAAAAGATCAACCAAATGGTTACATCTAAGTGGGCAATGGACACAAACTTGCACAAGGCTATGGACAAGATCCTAAGTGTTGCAGTGAAGGGTAACGTCCCTGCAAGCGACATGCCTAAGATGTTGTTGATCCTTTCTGATATGCAATTCAATGCGTGTGTCACACACGATGATTCTGCAATGGAAATGATCGAACGCAAGTATGCACAAGCCGGTTACACTGCGCCTAGCGTAGTGTTCTGGAACTTGAACAGTTCTGGTAACAGTCCTGTCAAGGCAGACAAGAGTGGTGCGGCTTTAGTCTCTGGCTTTAGCCCAAGCATCATGGCAAGTTTGTTAGGTGCAGATCCTTCTGAGTTCACTCCAGAAGGTGTCATGATGAAAACCATCATGAACTATCGTTACGCATGTTAAGTGCATAACACGGCAAGGGCCTCTGAGAAATTACGCCCTTGTTCTCCCCTAAGGGTCTGAGGAAACTCAGACCTTTTCCTATATCTGGTAAGGTCCCCAACCGTGGCCGATTAAACTATATCGTGTACCTTTAGTTATCGGTGTGACACAATGAAATAAGTGTGCAGGAAAAAGGATAGCAGTACCTTTTTTTCTACTGCATTTAAACTGATTTACTAATAGATCACCGCCTTCATATTCATCCTCGCCGGACAATTGTACTAATAGGTTTAACTTTCTATTAACGTGCTGAATTAGATTAACATATGAATCAGTGTGATAGTCAAACAAATCACCTTCAATATATGATTTGATTTCATAAGGTTCTATGAAACTTAACTGATGTTCATAGTTATTCCATACCGGAGCAAGTATATTATATATTTCATGTACAAAGGGATGAACCTGACATGTATAAAAACTAGCAATAGTGTTTCTGTCTTTACTACCTCGTCTATGTAAACCTGAATGCTCACTATGAGCATAAGATTTCAAAGTTTCAATTTGTTCTGTGTTTAAAACATCAGGAACTTCAATTATAAATTTTGAAAATGAGTCAGGGTCATTTGTTGGTTTATTCCGAATGGCAAGCATTGTGTATTTATGTACTACAAATAAAAGATTGACAAATAATCCCAAATACTGTATAATACTATAATAGGAGAACAAAAATGTGGATTGAAAACGTAGCGGCTGATGATATCCCAAAAAGATTCCATCACGAAGCCGGCGAGAATAGTATGCTGATTAGCATTACAGACCCTGCAGGTTGGAAGCCAGAAGCAAAGCACGTGTTCAAAGAACGCCACAATTTTGAATTCTTGGACGTTGAAAAGAATGACGAGGTTCTGGAAGAAGCAATGAAGTGTAGTCAGGAACAAGCAAACGAATTGGTTCGACTATTGCAACATGCTAAAGACAACAAAATGAATGTGGTCGTACATTGTACAATGGGTATTTGCCGTAGTGGTGCAGTATGCGAAGTTGGAGTCATGATGGGTTTTGAAGACACTGGAAGATTCCGTAGCCCCAACTTATTAGTCAAGCATCGCATGATGAAGGCATTGGGTTGGACATATGATGAAGATGAAAAGCCAAACATTGATGATTGGCGAACTTTTAGGAATGATAATGTTTAAAGTAACAGGTAAGAATGTAGAATATGAAGTATCATCATTGGATGATGCTATGTTTTTAGCAAAGAAAATGAATGAGTTTGTGACCATCAAAGGTTCAGACTTTGAAGTTTGCGGAGTGTTCGGTGTTGATAGTGTTCGTGATGGTAAGTGCCCAGATGGTGTTGCTTATGATTGGAACAAGGCGTCACGCATCGGACGAGTAAAGAAGGAGCGTGTATAATGGCTACAACATTTTTAGTTAGTGACACACACTTTGGTCATGCTGGGGTGTGTCGCTTTACAGAATCAGATGGTGTGACAAAGATTAGACCATGGACTGATCCAGATGAAATGGATGAGGCAATGGTTAAGATGTGGAACGAGACGGTACGCCCTAACGATAAAGTCTATCACTTAGGTGATGTGGTTATCAATCGCAAAGCGTTAAAGACATTAGCAAGATTAAACGGTGACAAGGTGTTAATCAAGGGTAACCATGATATCTTTCGTATGGAAGAATACACACCCTACTTCCGTGAAATCAGGGCGTATCATGTGTTAAACGGATTAATTTTAAGTCACATCCCAGTACACCCTGAATCGTTAGGTCGTTTTGGTACTAACGTTCATGGTCACTTACATACAAACCGGGTGAAGAAAATCGTCGGAGTTGATGTAAGAACAGGTGAGTTCAAGTACAGTGCAGAAAACGATGTTCGTTATCATTGTGTATGTGTTGAACAAACTGGCTTCAAGCCAATCTCTTTAGAGGATGTTGTAAAGCGTATCGAGGGTGAAGGTGGCGAAGTGGGGATGAAAGTTAAGGCTAACGGACCTGCAATGTAAAAATAGACCCTTCGGGGTCTATTTTTTTGGCTATAGTTTTGTATACACAAAATACAATCTGTCGTTAGCATCCTTCTTGTATGTGTCAAGATTAAGATTGTACTTTTCAGCAAACTCATTTACAACTTCAAAACTCCAAGGGAAAATATCAACATAAGGTCCGGTCTTATGCGGGATACCCGGGTTAGCACGTAAGAAAAACTTGCCACCCTTCTTTAACAGATTAACACAATGACTAAATCGTGCTTCAATATCATCCTTACTGTTGAAATTAATTGACCCTAGTGCTATGATTACATCATGTGATTCAGTCTTTACTTTGTACTCAAGTATATCAACCTCATAGTCGGCACAATTGTTATATGGATCAATGCCAATTAGATTCTGAATACGACCCTTGAAAGGGTGATATCCACAACCAACATCTAATACTTTTTCTGGATTTAGTTTGTTAATTTCATCAGCAAGTTCCCATCCAGTATGCTCATAGTCACCTGTTCTTGGTTTCCAAATCTCACTAAAGAAACGTAGTATGTAACGTTCCGATAAGTCATTGACAATCTCAGACAGTGTACCTATATAGTCACATGGTAAACTCAATTCAGTTTCAATACTATCTTTGAATTTGCGATATCGTGCGGGTGTCCAGGGCAGGTCGTGAACAACTGTATCCTCATTGATAGAAATTTTTGCATACTTAGGTAAATTAAAAGCAAGTTGCAAATTTTTTTGTAAAAGAGTAAAAATTTTAGTATTCATGAGAATTTTTTGATAAATATATAGAATATTTAACATAGGAATCACATGAAGAAATTTTTATTCACACTATTACTTTTGCCTAGTCTAGCATTCGCATGGCAACCATCTAAACCAATCACCGTTATATTCCCAAATGGCCCGGGTGCAGGCAATGAAATAAGCTTTCGCATCGTTGCTGATATAGTTGAAAAGAAGACAGGTGCAAAGTTTGTAGCAGAATATCGTCCAGGGGCAGATGGTAATCTAGCAATGAACCACTTTGCTACCGTACTCGCAGATGGATATACAGTAGCAATGCCTGCATGTAACAGTCAATGGGTCACTAGCGAAGTATGGTATCTCAATGTACTCAAGCATAACATTTATGACTTTGAACCAGTAGCAAACATAGCACGTAGTCCATTAGCATTCTGGGCTAGCCCTAATAGCAAAGTTAACACGCCGGAAGACTTGATTAGAGAGATACGCGAAAAGAAACGTCCTATCAATTTTGCAATAGGTGGAGGGGGACACAAACTAGCAGTTGAATACTTGACTGACAAACTACGTGTGCCTGATGACAAAGTACAAACAATCATGTACAAAGGTCCTGCTCAGGCACTATTAGATACAATGGGAGGACATGTAGAGTTCAGTGTTACACCAGTCGGAGTAGGTTATCCCCACGTTAAAGCAGGTAAATTAAAACTGATTGGACTAGCAAGTGAAGTACCGCTAAAGGGATTAGAGAATGTACCACTGATGAGTAAATATGCTCCTGGTTTAAACTTGTATGGGTGTTGGAACTTAGTACTTCCTAAGAATACACCACAAGACATACAAGATTGGTATCATAATAACTTTATCCCTGCTATTCGTAGCAGTGAAGCAAGAGAAAAATTTGACGAGAACTTAATGTTCATAACTACTAAAGAACATTCACCTGAAGGAGTACATGCAAGCATGGTACAACTACGCAGAGAATGGCAACCAATCGCAAAGAAGATTAAACCAGAATGAAGTACATATTCGTAGCAGG
This sequence comes from Chlorellidium tetrabotrys, assembly GCA_032273165.1. Taxonomy (NCBI): domain Eukaryota; class Xanthophyceae; order Mischococcales; family Botryochloridaceae; genus Chlorellidium; species Chlorellidium tetrabotrys. The sequence continues at coordinate 3,208 of JAUKPS010003444.1, read as the reverse complement.
GGCACCGGGGAGTAAGTGGAGTAGCGTAGTAAAGAACATTTATTATAGTCCAAGCGTTGACCAATCAGACTATAGTGACGCTAGAACATATTATCACGATGCATCGGGTAAGATGGATCTAATGCATCTAGGTGTATACTTTGACCCGGGTATGGAGTTTGACTTGCCTAATAACTTTTTCACCTTAAGTAAAGATGCATTAGAAGATATATTTAATAGCGCATTCACTGGTGAAGGTGTACGCATCATTAAGAGTCATGTGTTTGCAAATAATATTGATTTTTTAAAAGCATGTTGGCCTGATTGTCCTATAGTGCTAGCATATCGTCCTGATGATGCATGTTTAGGGTGGTGGGTCAAATGTGGTCACTTTGATATCACATATCCAGACTATAGCAAATACTATCAGAACTTGAAAGTCATGGCTAATAAGATTAAAGAACAGAATCAGGGAATTGTCAAAGCTAATTACAAGTACCCCGGGTCAGTGCCATTAACTAATCAGATGCTCTGTAGGATGCTAAATATAGAACTGCCACCGAATGAGTATTATCAAGACTACGGTGCGTTGGACATAAGGGTAACAATAATATGATAAGTAGTTGGGAAAAGAGTAAAGAGCGTAGCAAGTATCACTTTGATAACTTCAAAAATGATAGTCAGGTTGACAAAGTAATCAAGCTAGGCAAGATCACTGGTGACTACAGTGAAGATGTTAAACAACTAGTTGCCAATGCAAAACCCGCAACATGGCGTACACGCGGCAAAGTTGGCAAGTCTAGACCCGAAGAAGAATTAGCAAGTGAAGACTATGACTTGGAACGATTTGGGTATGGTAAAGATCATCAAATTACGCATTTGAATTGGGAACTTACACCTAACCTACAAAAGATTAGTGACTTGTTTGCATTTGATGACTGCATGAATAGAGTACATGTACAAATGCCAGGCGAAGTATGGAACTTACATTTAGATAAGTTAGAAAAGTGGGCGCCCGAAGAGCCATGGAAAGTCATGCGTGTTCAAATTGCATTGACTGATTGGGAACCAGGCCACTTCTGGAGTTATGGTAACTACAATCATCAGCAATGGCGTGCAGGTGATGTGACAACATTTGATTGGCAGAATCTACCGCATTGTACAGCTAATGCAGGGCACAACCCCAGAGTCACGTTTCAGATAACTGGTATTATCACTGAAAAGACAAATGATTTTCTAAAAAGATTATCACGATTTAATGAACATATATTGAATGAAAGTACTTCATTCTGGTAAGAACACACCTTAGGGCCGTGTCGCCGGCTGCTGGCGAGGGAATAGGATTCGCTACCCGTGTTCCCTGAAGTGAGCTTTATTTAATACCAATCAACATATGACGGTCAAATGTCAAATGAGGGTAAGTGATTGTTTTGGTACCCGTGAATATAAATCTAGACATGTGATATGTCTTCATGAATTCTTCTAGTGTATAGCCCTGTGTGATAAGCCATCCATCAAACCCTGCAGGCAAGTTGGTGCATTGCAAACACACTAATCTGCCTTCTGGTATAACATCATACCAGCTGGTACCTTCTATTTGATCTATACTACAGTTGATAAACACAGATTCATTTCCTGAATTAGAAAAGTCTAGTGTGGTTATGTCCTTAACGTTGTTATAGATTTTTGGGTTTTCAAAATTCCAGTGGTCGCAAATTTTGTTAGCATTACTAACACTTTCACTGTCCATATCATAGGCATTAAACACACTATAATAGTCTGGTCTACGCACATTCATCATAAAGGCTAACAAACTATCCCAACTTGCTAGTATATTAACAACTGGGTTTCTAATAGATTCACTGTCTATTACATTTTCCAATCTTTCGCATAGCCACAGTTTACTAGCAACTAGACTATGAGAGAATGATTCAAATGGATTCATATTTATTCAAATCCAGTGTTTGAGTTAGTGTCTGATTCAATAAGCGTTTTAATTTGTTCGCCCCAAATAATATTAGATTTAGGGATACCAACTCGCTTTAGTAATTCAGTTTTATACTTATTGATGGTAAAAAATTGATGACTTTGCTCCCAACCATAACTTCTGATTCTAGGAAAAGGCATCTTGTACATTTGTTGTTTTAATATAGGAACATTATCTTCCTCAATTTGTTTTTGTAATTCTATAAACTTGTATGATGCCTCAAAGCTATGACCAATCATGTTTCCTATTCCAGTTATGTTTTTTTCTGCCATAAAGCGTTCATACACTGAATACGACAACCTTAAAGGAGACAACACTTTTTTGTGTTTCTGAAGCCATGGCCAATCCCCACCGAATATTGGGTAACTTTGACATTGTTCTATCAACCAAAAATGACTAGCAACATGTGGTTCTATTATGTTGTACGGTACTAAGTATTCTAAGTATTTGCCACTGTCGAATAACTCTGTAGTATCTAAATATAACATATTTTGTTTAACGTTATTCTCTCTACAAAACTTTTCAGAATAATACAAGTCGGTTACATTTAACGTAATTCCTCTAACTTGAATTACCATAGTCATGAGTTCAAACGGGATTTTATTCCTCATCAATGACAACAGAATAAACTCACTGTCCAGCCCACCGCTATAGAGCAACTCAACTGGACTACTTGGGCGATCTACTAAATGGTCATAAAATATATTATCCAAGCTTCTACCCGGTTCAAATTGACATTCGGTTAGTTCTGTAGTAAAATTGTTATTGTCTAACGTGTGCTTCTTGTACCCATTTAGTCCAGTAGACCATTGTAATATTTCTGACATGCTAATATTTATTAGGAAACTAAATACTCGTATATTTTGCATTTCGTATAAATAGACAAAAGAGAACACCAATGCTACACTTCATTACAGACCTAACACACAAATTATTAAACTTCATCAAAGATGACCCTGTTCGTCCAGAGATTCCTACTGACTTTAGAGTCAGTGATGGACGAATGGTTGCAGCACTTGCAAGCAATCAAGATGACCCTGATGCAATGGTATGTGTTAGTTTTCATGACTTTGTTCCAGCTGATACTAATGATTTGAAAGAGACCGCATTAGTCCCGACTACCGCAGTGTTCTATACTATCTGGAGTTATAAAGCAGGCAAAGGTAAGCAGTTATTAGTTGAGGCGGTTAAAGGGATACAAGAACAATACCCAAGTGTAACTAGGTTTGTAACTCTCAGTCC
>JAUKPS010003333.1:0-11460 GCA_032273165.1 Chlorellidium tetrabotrys | reverse complement strand
ACGGGCTGTACCATGACTTCCCTTCTTGTCAAGTCCATAAACGCTTCGCATGGACTAGACAATTCATTCCAGTCATGGTGTGGGGAATGTAGATTGAATGGTTCAATCGGTTCTGTTCTAAGGAGTTGCTATGTCCACTGTACTCAATGCTTATGCTCCATACAACGTCGTTGACTGCGACTGGTGCGGTGCTACTACCAAGTGCCGTTCGCTCTTCCAGGGCGACGTATGGGTTATGTCTATCTGCCCTGACTGCGAGAAGTCAGCCTTCTCAGGAGGTGAGTAATGAACGACTGTCCAGAGTGCGGCACTATCAGTGAGGTTACGCCTCACTTCGACTACTGCACACTAAAGGAGAAAGACTAATGTGCCCATGCACCAGATGTACCTTATGCCTTCCCCACTATCCAGAAAAGGAGAACAACTAATGTCCGAATCAATTGCTAACGGCATCTCAATCACAAACCAATGCTACGAGTGCCAAGTAATCGCTATGTCCGTAGAAGCAGGTCACCCAGAGGGTAAGTGCTTCACCTGCCTAGAACAAGAAGAGGCTAATGCAGATAACAATGCTTGGAATCTGCACGAAGACGACAGGCTAGGGGAAGGTCCTGCCTTGTCGCTAGATACCAGCGACGCACCCAGCGCTAGCGACTGGGTATCGTCGGAAACAATAACAAGGGAATCAAGAAAAATGTTCAAACTAGAACCCAAATGGGATGATGATAAAATGTTCATCATAGACCTAGTAATGACAGTAGTAGAACCAGATGACCCGTGGGAAATACGACGGGAGTTCCTGCCACCAATCGCACAACTAATGGATGGCGGAGTCTATGAGGAACTATGGGAGTTGCAGGATGAGCGCCAACGCGCTCGAGAAGTACAGTGTCATTGGTGCTACCTACTAGTACCAAAACATACTATCGACTGCACATCATGTGATATGCCGTTAGAAAGTAACGTAAGATAAGCAAGAGGGCGGGCAAGCCCGTGCCTTACGGCGGGCTTGCCAGCCAGTAAGTAATAAACAATCAACTAACTATAGAAAAGAGAGAACGATGAAGAATCAAGTTACAATCACAGGTACTATCAAGAATGTTAAGACATATACTAACGAGCGTGGAACATTGCTTACAGGATGGCTTGACCAGCGAGACGTATCACGTACATCAGATGGAACAGCAGACCGCAGTATCTATGTGGTCGGCATGAAAATCATAGCGTTAGATAACACTACAGTCTCTGAGATTCTTGGAGAAACCAAGGCAGGAACTGAACAGTCCCGACCAATCACACTGACTGGACGAATGGTGACTAAGTTCTCAAAGGACGACAAGTACCCACCAATGCTACAACTTGAGGTACACGACGTAACTGCACTGTAAAAGCAGAGAGAGGGGGGCTTCTCCCCCCCTCTCCTCGCTTCGCTCGGAACTCGTAACCTCAACGGACTACTGCAAGTCCATTATCATAGGAGCAAATATGTTTATATCATACAGTGATTTAGTTGCATTACTAATCTGCGGTACAGTAAGCGCAGTCATGTTGTTCTTACTGTTCGTAGCCAACTACCAGTTGCTACGAGATAATAGATTCTTGAAGTCAAGGCTGCGTGCTCAGCGCAAGTACTGCCAGAACAATCATGCGGAGGTACCATTCTAATGACAGACTTTAGAATCATGTGCATGTCATGCATGCAGGCTACTAAGTACGACGCACTAGATGTAGTAGATGGTGAGCCATGCGATAAGTGCGGTGCCCCACTATGACAGACACCTACAAGTCAGACCAAATTGGATACACCAAATTAAAAGATAGAGTTATATCTACAATTAAACTACCATACCCACATGGTGAGTATCGATATGAAACCATGATGTATGACCCTATTACTGGTGACTTCGATGATTACCAGCAGAGATACATGACTGAAGATGGTGCTATGATAGGGCATGCAGAAGCAGTTGCATTTATAGTTGGATACGATAAGGAGAAGCAATGATAACAGCAGACGTACTATTTATGGCAGACCATTTCGTTATGGTCACCACAGTACAGACAGACTACAGCCCAGACACTAGAGATGTGGAGAAGGCAGCATGGGACAGACTAGGTGCTGAGTATGGCATTGATTGGGTAGGTATGACCAAGCAATTCATTAACCAAGTATCTATTGAGGTAGTACAAGAAGTTGTACCACCAATCGGTGACATGGCAGACGCAGGTGAGGAGCCAGCAGATGAGTGAGTATGAGTACGGTGGTATAGATAACTGCGGCAAATGTCGCAAAGATAACGTGCCTGTAGTTGAGTATCTAAATGGTGGCTTCGCCTGCTTTCCCTGCGCAGGCTTAGCCACAGAAGGGTGGGAAGAAGATGAGTGAGCCACAGTATCTAGAAGGTGATGACGTTGCACTTAAAGATGAGTGCGACCATTGCGGTAACTTCATACACACATGCGAGTGTGCCGAACCAGACCCAGATAGGATGCATGATGACAGGTTCTTCGACTAACAAATACAAAGCACTAGCATCAACAGTTATGTTGATGGCTGCAAGTATGGTAGGTATACCTATCAAGTCATACGTTGAGCAAGTACACAATGACCCTGACCCTAAGTGTGTAGAGGTAGGTCCTAAATACTGGACACCTTACATGTCTAAGGTATATGCACGTGGCTTCATGGCTACTGAGTATCCATCATGGGGCAGAGCAGAATGGCGTGCACTAATGAAACTATGGGGTAAGGAATCAGCATGGCGACATGATGCAGACAACCCAAAGTCAACAGCATATGGCATAGCACAGATACTTAATACCAAACAGGGAACACCAGCCCCGCTTCAGATTGAGCGGGGGCTGGCGTATATATCTCACAGATATGAGCGACCATCAGTCGCTTGGTCTCATTGGAGAAAGCACGGGTGGTACTAATGAAGTACATAGTACAGTTAGAGATTTCAGTAGAGGCAGACAATGATGATGCTGCACTCTTCTGGATACAAGATGCAGTAAATATGTATGGATTAAAAATGTCCATACATAGATGGATAAGAACAACAATCGAAGGAGAGAGCAATGAGTAGCAAGATTAAAGTAGAAAAGATTGAGGCACTAGCCAAAGGTCAGGACAAAGACGGACAGTTCAAAGAGGGTAAGTCAGAACAGCAGTATGCTGCTAAGTTTCTTGAGACATACCTTACTAACTTCAATACAATCATGGCACATACAGAAGATGCTGAGTTATATACAACAGCAGCAATCAATGCGCTACGTGACATACAAGTACGTGACTATGTAATGGGTCTTATCAACGGAGATACAGTTAATTCTATGATGGTTGCGCTTGACCACATGATGGAGTTAGCACCTAAGAAATATGTATCAGCACCAGCATCGTTGCTTGCTCTTACATACTATGAGACAGGTCAAACGCAGCGTGCGCTCGATACACTAGCAAAGGCTAAGCAAGACTACTCGCTGGCTAGTCTGCTTAGCCGTGTGTTTAACGCAGGCTGGGCACCTGAATCATTCCAGCAAATGCGTGAAGAACTACACCCAAAAGTAGTAGCAACCATCTTCGGAGAGGGTAAGTAACATGGGTCTTGACATGTACCTACGTGCAGAAAAATACATCTCAGCATATCAGGAACCAGAAACTTTGCGAGCAATCGCTAAGGTTGTGGAAGCAACTAAGATACTAGACGAAGAGTCTAGTAGTGCATCAGTAAGTATTACTGTTGGCTACTGGCGTAAGGCTAATGCAATTCATAACTGGTTCATGCAATACACAGACGAAGACAACTGCCGACCAGAGTATGTAACACGCAACCAACTAGTACAACTACTGGCTACATGTGCGCAAATAAAGACAGCAAAAGATGATGACCTATCAGCAGAACTATTACCTACCGAAGCAGGATTCTTCTTCGGCAGTACAGAGTATGACGATTGGTATTATCATCAGATAGATTATACAATTAATCTGCTAGAAAATCTCTTGCAGAATACGGATGACACTTGGTCATTCGAGTATCAAGCATCATGGTAGACACACGTACTTACTGCACTATATGTCATCAGAACTTTGATGATGATAAGTTTAATTACTTATATGATTATCCTATCTGCATAGAATGTGCAGATGAAGATGAAATAGAAAGAGAGAAAGCAAATGACTAGACTGAACACATCATCATGGACACGTGGTGGCACAGCAGTAGAAGCAGGCTCTGCATCAGAGGCTGCAACACAAGCAGGACTTAACTGGGAGGTATCACCAGTACCTATCCAGGCATACCGCAACCGCAATGTAAATCCATATGAGGTTGTAACAGATTACTTCTCAGTACCTAAGAAGCAAGGTATCTTGCGACTAGATACTGAACAAATTATCGGTGTAGTTGGTGACAAATACAAGGTAGTACAGAACATGGAAGTATTCGGTGCACTAGATAGCCTTGTTGATTCAGGTGAAGCACGCTATACAGCAGCAGGTTCTTACAATGATGGTGCAAATGTATGGATGATTATGGAATTACCTAATGGTGTACAGGTAGCCAATGACCCACATGCTGCATACCTATTGGTTCAGTCATCACATGATGGCTCAGGTGCAGTGCGTATCCGTCCTATCATTGAGCGTATCTTCTGCGCCAATCAGATTAACAAACTAATTACACGCAGCAAGACTAATCAGTATACTTATACTATGAAGCACACAACTAATGCTAAGTTATCTGTTCAAGATATACGTGCAATTACACAGTTAACTTACCAGTCTATTCAAGAGTACGAACAGATGGCAGACTTATTGCTTACTCGTAGAGCAAACCATCAACGTGCACGTGACATCTTCCGTAAAGTATGGGCGCTACCATCTACAGTAGAAGGTAAGCCATACGACATGCTCACACAAGGTGAGCGTCGTCAGCAATCAATTGCATATGCAGCCCGTGATAAAGCATTTGCTATTTACCATGAGTCACCAACACAGGAGAACATTCAAGATACAGACTTTGGTATCTGGCAAGCAGTGGTAGAATATGCAGACCATCATGCTTCGGGTGGCGCCGAACGGCTTGCCGTTGCCACCCTCAGTGGACGCAGTGATGCACTAAAAAGCAAAGCATTGGACTTAGTGCTTGCATAAGTTTCGCAAGGTAATTCCTTACCTTCTAAGATGGGTGGTCCCGCCATCTGCGAACACGGGACACACAACTACAACAAGAGAGAAGAACATGAATACAATTCAAATTACAAATGAAGAAGGACAGATTGTTAACTACACAGAAGAGGAAGTAAAGCGTGCATTTGAAAACGCAAAGTATAATGCAGAGCAAATCACTATCCTCCAAGACCAGCGTGTTAAACTCAAGCGTCTTGTCCGTGACTTCTTCAGTGAACTCGGATGGGAATCAGGTTACGATGGTGGTGAGGCTACTATCCATAAAGACCACGTTAACACATTACTCCGTGACCTCGGAGTTGACGGACTCACCAGTACATTCCGTGGCTCAGCAACAATCTCATTCACCTTTGAAGTAGAAGCAATTGATGAAGATGATGCACGTGAAATCATTGAAGAGAATGCATCTGTTCAAGAGTATGGCTTTGAATCTAGTGACGAGTCAACATCAGTAGATGAGATTGATGAGAACTACTAATGAGCCAAGAGTTACAAGAAACTTTAAGCCGTATGGCTGCGGCTGCTCAGGTAATCTTAGATGAAATACTAAATGAGATTGAAGATGAATAATGAACCATACGTACCGTATGCTGGCACTGCTGGTTGGTCAGGCACAGATACTAGCCAAGAGAGAGCACTGTATAACTTGCGAACAGGTAAGGAATATAACAACCAACAGAAAGCGTTAGCACTATTAAAACAACAAAGCAGATTAGGCTTAACTTGGAAAGAGTTAAGCGACAAGACAGGCATGCATCACGGCACGGCTAGTGGTGTGCTGTCAGTACTGCACAAATCAGGTGCTATACTACGTGGCAAAGGTCTAGTCCGTAATAGATGCAAGTTGTATTTTGACATTTCATTTACAGATGAAATTACAAATGAACTGTATGTAGACAAGAAGAAGTCTTGTCCTAACTGCGGGCATACACTATAATACTTTGGTAGGGGTGGGTTTTGACTCTCTCTTTGTCCCGCCCCTACTACTAACAAAGGAGATACATGGCTAACTACACAGCCGAAATTATATTAGATGACATAGTAGATGACTGCGATTGTTGTTCTATGAATACAGAGGATAACTAATGGCAGAATTAGTTATACCTAGAGACAGGTATGGCAGACCTATGGTAGTCCCACCTAAAGGTGGTAAGCCTGTTCCATACACACGCACAACTACAGTTGCAGGTTCATTAGATGATGGCACTGCACTAGTAGCATGGAAGTTACGTATGGCAGCAGCAGGATTAACACTACGTCCTGACCTATTGCTTGCAGCATCAGCCCATCGAGACAACAAGTTAGAGATGGACAAGTTAGTTGAAGATGCAATGGAAGCAGCAGGTGCAACCAAGCAGGCTACCATTGGTACTGCACTGCATACATTGACAGAGAAGTTAGACCGAGGTGAAGACCTTGGTGTTATCCCTGACGATTACATTGCAGACATACAAGCATATGCTGATGCAACTAAACACTTTACTAATATTAACATCGAACAGTTCTGTGTACTAGATAAGTTTAAAATTGCAGGTACACCTGACCGTATCGTTGAGTACAAGGGAGAGAAGTTTATCTCTGACCTTAAGACAGGCAGCATTGCCTATCCAAATAAAATTGCCATGCAGTTAGCAGTGTATGCACACGGCTTGCCGTATGACCCTGCCACGGCAACCCGTGGTTCTTGGGGTGACATCAACACAGAAAGGGGTATCATCGTGCACTTGCCAGCAGGTGGTGGACAATGTACTCTTCACTTTGTTGACATCAAAGAAGGGTGGAAGGGCATACAACTAGCAATGAAAGTACGTGCCTTCCGCGATACCAAGAAACATCTAGTAACACCAATCAAGGAGTAACATGTCCCATACAGAAGCACCTATCAGCATCAATCTCAAAACTAAATCAGGTACACAGTTAACACTACGTGCTAACACACCTGATGAGTTTACTGCACTTACATCACAGGTCTTTGCTATTGCAGAGGCAATCGAAGAAGTCGAAAAAGCAGTGCACAGCACTGGTTTCAGCGCACCTGCAGCACCAGCAGCAACACCTACTAACCCAGCAGTCGGCTACCTAGCCAATGCAATGGGTGGAGTTGTTGTTGAAGAATCATGGAACGCACCGTCCGCACAGTTCTCTGCACCAGCAGCAACAAGTAACGGACAGCGTATGTGTCCACATGGAACTATGACACGCATCTATGGTATGAGTGGTAAGTTCGGTCCATACAAGGGACACTTCTGCCCAGCACAAAAGGGTGACCCAAGCAAGTGTGCAACACAGTATGTCAAGGCAAACACACCAGAGTTTGCTTCGTTCATTCCCGACCAGACAAAGGCATAAATGAAAACTCTACGCCGTAGCGTAGGCAAGGCAGAGGTAGGCGGGGAACCATTACCGCCACCTTTCCAAGCCTTCCAACGAGAAGGTATTATTCTCAGGCGTGCAGAGGTAACCGTAATTGCAGGCACTCCAGGTGCAGGCAAGTCTAGTATCGCATTGCATATCGCAGCAAGATTAAAACAACCAACATTATATTTCTCTGCTGATACCAATGCACATACTATGGCTATGCGCTTACTTGCACTGCGTGCAAAGATACCGCAAGCACAAGCAGAACAAATGTTAAAGACCCATCCAGATACAGCAGAGTCTATGCTCCGTGAGTTTGGTAATATGTATTGGTCGTTTGAGCCATCTCCTACACTCAAAGATTTAGATGAAGAAGTATCTGCATTTGAAACCATGTGGGGCAGAAGCCCAACACTTATAGTTGTAGACAATCTTATGGACATTGCTATTGATGGACATGAAGAGTTTGCAGGTATGCGTCAGGTTATGAAAGAATTAAAGTATCTTGCAAGAGATACCAATGCAGCAGTACTAGTGTTACACCATACGCAGGAAGGTGCACCTGGTTATCCGTGCCAGCCACGCTCAGCGTTGCAAGGTAAGGTCGCGCAGATTCCTGCTATGGTACTAACAGTAGGACAGATGCTACAAGGAGCAGACTCATACTTATGTGTGGCTCCAGTTAAGAATCGTTATGGTAAGGCAGATGCAACAGGCAACACATACGTTGCCCTATCATTTGACCCTGCCTCTATGTATCTCGAAGATGTAGTCCGTGACTACAGACAGGAACAAGTAATGCTATGAGTAAATATGTTTATACAGGCTCACACGTATGTGTGCTACCTGCGTTAAATCGCAAGTGGCAACACGGGCAAGTTTACTCTTGCACTTGTCTCAACTTATTTAGAGTTCAAGAATACTACGACACTAAATCATTTGAGTATGTTGGTACACTAAACAATATCTGCGAGTGCACTAAGTGAGTAGCGCAGCCAAAGCCAAAGGCTCAGGAGCCGAGCGAGATGTGGTTAAGTACCTTAAGGAGAACGGCTTTCAGTATGCTGACAGGCGGTTGGCTGGTGCTACACTAGACAAAGGTGACGTATCAGGTATACCTGGAGTCACAATTGAAATCAAGAACCATGCCAAGATGGACTTGGCTGGTTGGACAGAAGAGTTGATAGTCGAGATGGCTAACGACAAGGCATGGACAGGCGTGGTGTGGCACAAGCGCAAGGGACGGGGGAATCCTGGCGATTGGTACTGCACCATGCCTGGTCATGTATGGTTAGACTTACTAAAGAGAGCACTCAATGGAGAAACCAAGCATTGAAGAATACCTGCACTACATAGGTGCAGATGTACCAGCACGCGGTAGCGGCTGGCGCAAGATGAAGTGTTGCTTTCATATAGATAGCCACGCATCAGCAGCAGTTAACTATGACAAGAACGCCTTTGTATGCCACGGTTGTGGCGTCAAGGGCGATACCTATTCCCTAATCATGTATAAAGAAGGAGTTGATTTTAGTGAGGCTAAGCAATTCGCAGAGAAAGTTCTTACTTCAGGCAACGCAGCGGTACGCAGCACAGATAGGCGAGGCGGAAAAGTATCTGTCAAGCCGTCAACTCTCGGTAGAAGAGGCAGAAACATTTCACTTGGGGGTGGTCGTAGACCCGCTACCAGGGCATGAGCCTTACAAGGGTAGGCTAGCCATCCCATACATCACGCCATCAGGCGTGGTAGATATACGGTTCCGTAGCCTGCACGGTGAAGACCCTAAGTATATGGGACTAGTTGGTGCTGAGACCACCATGTTTAATACGCAAGCGTTGTTTGTTGCAGACAAATACATATGTGTCACCGAAGGTGAGTTTGATTGTATTATGATGTCAGTTAAAACTGAGCATCCAACTGTAGGTATTCCAGGTGCTAACAACTGGAAGAAACACTATGCTAAAATCCTAGATGACTTTGATACAGTCATAGTACTAGCCGATGGTGATGCACCTGGGCTAGAGTTTGGCAAGAAAATAAGCCGTGAACTTGGTAATGTTAACATCATCAGCATGCCAGACGGTGAGGACGTAAACTCTATGATGATAAGCAAAGGGAGTGAATGGATTGACGAACGAATCAGAGAATGCATTGCCGCTGGATGAATCTTTCTGGGAGCATTGGCATCATAGCAAGATAGGTGTAGGCATACCTGTATCTAAAGACAAGACTATGAATGTGCTAGGTGTTCTTGAAGACATCTACGATACAATTGACCAGAACAAAGACGAGGCTAAACGCCTCATCATAATGATGGCTGCAATTCTATTAGCATCTAAGGATGACCAAGCAGAACAAATCTGGGCAGAGATGGTAGTATCAGAGTCAATGCTTGAGTTAGATGAGAACCTTAAGGAGATACTTGATGAGACAAATTAGTGACCTGCAAAGTATTCTTGCAGAACTAGAACAGATAATGGTTAGAAAGCACAAAGACTATGGACCAATGAATATTGCTGGAGCACCAGGCGGTCCTATGAATGGGCTGCGTGTACGCATGTATGACAAGTTGGCTAGGCTTAACAACTTAGTAGATACAGGCGACACGCCGAACTACGAATCAATTGAAGATACGTTTCTTGACCTTGCAAACTATGCCATAATTGGACTACTAGTCCAACGTGGACAGTGGGAAGGTTTACCCAATTCAAATGGTATCAAAACAAAAGAGTTCCAAAACAAAATCGAAGAGAGTAGTCGTATTAAGCGACCTTCAGATTCCATATCACCACACGTCAACCGTCCAAGCCGTGATGGATTTTATCACCGACTATAAACCAGATGAACTTTGGTGTGTTGGTGATGAACTAGACGCGCCAGAACCTAGTCGTTGGAATCGCGGCATGGCAGGCGAATATGCGGGCACATTGCAGCAAGGCATTGATGAAACAAAAGAAATCATCAGTGAGTTTAAAAAAGCATTAGGTAACAAACCGTTCTACATACAGCGAAGTAATCATACAGACCGTATTGATACATACATTAGGAAGAATGCCCCAGCGTTCAGCAGTCTCAAGTCATTAGAGATTGAAGAACTACTGGGGTATAATTCTTTGGGCGTAACTTACTTGCACAAGATGCATGAGTTACTACCTGGTTGGGTGATGGCACACGGTGATGAAGGTAAACTATCGCAGACACCAGGGGCTACAGCGCTATCGCTTGCAAAGCGATTAGGCAAGTCAGTAGTCTGCGGTCACACGCATCGTGTGGGGTTGCAGCATGAAACAGTTGGCATGTATGGCAAGACTAATACTCTCTTCGGTCTTGAAGTCGGACACATGATGGACATGAAGCAGGCTGATTACCTATCAGCAGGCACAGCCAACTGGCAGCATGGCATTGGAATCCTTGTGCAGTCAGGCACAAAAGTAACTCCATATGCAGTGCCTATCATCAACGGGGAGATTAATCTACCGTGAATTACATTCAAGATTACAATGACATGGTTCAGTCTTTAGCGAGTGAGTACTATCGCAAGTACTCTATGCTTGAGCGAGATGACATTGCACAGGAATTATGGGTGTGGTTTGTAGCCCACCCTCGCAAGTATAAAGAATGGTCAGAGTTAGAGGCTAAGGATAAGGACAAGTTAATTGCTAAATCATTACGTAATGCGGCTCTTAAATATTGTGAGAAGGAAAAAGCCCGCAAGTCTGGTTACGATGCCAGTGACCTTTACTACTACGATGCCAGCGTTGTTGAAGCATTCTTACCGTCAATCATTGCAGGCACATATTCAATCCCCGTTAGTATCCAAGACCTCAATGCTAAGTTCGGGAGTGGTAACGTTTCAGACGGCAACAACTGGCTCGCATTACGAAGCGATATTGCAGCAGCCTTTAATAAGTTA
>JAUKPS010003332.1:0-60115 GCA_032273165.1 Chlorellidium tetrabotrys | reverse complement strand
TCCAGTAACTGGAACTTGTATATCAAGTTGATTTACTAAGTATTCAGATCCATTTTCAAATACACGCCAAATTGCATCCGAATCTCTGTGCAGAGTATTATACCTTATGTGATATTTGTTCATATATAATTTTTGACCATTTTCCTGCATCTTGTTCTGTTACTCTGACATCGTAATGTTCTGGAGGTTCAAATACACGATTGGTATCTTCGAATCTACCTTCTGCGATTGTATCTACCCAAACTGTAAAGTCTGCTGCGTAGTTATCACGCATTGCTGGCAAAGGACAAACAAAGTCTGCAATGATGTAATCTCTATTAGAAACATCTGCTATTTCTCGCATACGTCTGCTTTGTCGTAAACGTCCTTGTTCACTAAAATCCCAATCATTAAACTTAGTTCTAATCTCATCTGCATTAAGCCATAGTGCTTCTGGCGATAGCATTGCAAATAAGTTTAATGCTAGTGTAGTTTTACCTGATCCTGGAAGACCCATAATTAGTATTCTCATGACAATACCTTTATTCTATAACGATTCTGGAATCGATCTGCGTCGTCACGATCGTTAACCATGGGTTCTCCTTTGATATTTAAACTGGTGTTTAGTAGCATAGGACAACCAGTCATCACAAACCATTTCTCTAACAGTTCTCTGATTCCCGAGCCATCTTTTGAAACCGTTTGTACTCTACTGGTACCATCAACATGGCATATAGCAGGGTAACTGTTAGGATGCCTGCACCAAGCGACTGACTGCATATAAGGACTACTAGACCACCCAGGCTGGAAATCAAAGTACTGGTCAGCCATTTCAGCCAGTACGACCGGAGCGAACGGTCTAAATTTTTGTCTACGTTTAATTTCATTTACACGATCCTTTATATTTGATCCACGTGGGTCTGCTAACAAACTTCTATTACCTAATGCCCTAGGTCCAAATTCAGCACGACCACTTGCAACACCAACAATTTGATTAGCTAGTAACTCATCTAATAATCCGTTAACTGGATAAGGACCCGGAATATCGTGCCCAAGATAAGCATTCTGCCAATTAAGCTGTTTACCGTATGCCAATGCTGCAGCACCAAGACTACTACCAGCATCGCCCGGGTTTGGCATAATCCAAACGTTTTCAAAATACTTGCCTAGCATTCTGTTTGCTAGACAATTAAGTGCAACTCCTCCCATATACACAAGATTCGTACTCCACTTAAAATCTAATGCACGATGCATTACATTATAAATTAATCTTTCTGTTACTGCTTGTGTACCGGCTGCAATATCAGCTGGAGGATGACTGTCAAGTACTTGACTACTATCTCCGATGTGAAGATTTTGTTTGAATGTTAAATTCCACTCATCTTGTATATATTCTTGTTCAATACTATCAATTGAAGTACGTTTACCATATGCACTCATACCCATTAAGATATATTCGTCCTCATTGGGCTTTAAGTTTACCTGTTTAGTCATTGCACTATAAAACAATCCTATACTATGCGGATAATGTTGTCCCCATAACTTTTTATACTTTGCTTGACCTTTTGCATCGTACTCGGCACCCCATATACTGATAGTGTCCCATTCACCTATTGCATCAATTACTACTACAGTAGCACGGTCAAAAGAACTAGTCTGAAAGCCAGCTGCTGCATGACTTAAATGATGATTGTATGATTTTATTTGTTTAGGTTTATTTAGTATCCACGGACTACATTGATCATATACGATTTTATTTGTAGATAATTTGTTCCATTCAATACCTTGCCCACTGTACCACTGACGCAATTGCTTTGCCCATGGACGTTCGTAATATGCTATAGTATCAATTTGATGTTCACGAACTTCGTCTAATAGACTTTTACAAATATCCGGATCGTTCTTGTATTTGCTATAACGTTCGCTATGGCCAGCAAATAGTATATCACCGTGATGATCTACTAGACTGATTGCTGCATCATGAAACCCTGCTGATATTCCTAATATGGTCATGTATTTTATTTGCTATTATTTCGTGTCCTGCTTCTAATGGATGCCCATTGGGACCATATGGTGTTCCATAACACCATTCAGCTACACTGTTGAACATGCTGTCTACAAACATAGATGTATCAATTTGATCTACTAGATGTTGAAACTTTTGATAATACTGTTGATGACTAATATGTGCACCGCATGCTATAAACATTATACACGGAATGTTTCGTAATTTACAAAAACTCTGAACTAGAATTATTTTACGAAGCCAATCAGCATAATAATATTCTGGCGTATCGTACGCAGTCATGTATTTTATTAAATTAACTCTATGAGTAGGATCTTCTAATTGAAATGCTTGAAAATTCCTTCCGGCCCATAGATCATAAATGCCAATCTCGTCAGCAAATTCTTGTCTGTTGCAATCGCTCCATCCAACTATGATCATTTCAGCTTGATCTATAACTGCATCAATGGCTCGTTTAACCATTCTTGTATTACCAGTGGCAGGAC
The DNA here is from genome assembly GCA_032273165.1 of Chlorellidium tetrabotrys. Taxonomy (NCBI): domain Eukaryota; class Xanthophyceae; order Mischococcales; family Botryochloridaceae; genus Chlorellidium; species Chlorellidium tetrabotrys. Next base: position 57,625 of record JAUKPS010003332.1, on the reverse strand, counting down.
GACCTTTATTAATAGTAGGTTTATTGATGAGTTTAGATAATACCGCAGGCCAAGCTTTATCCTGTGACTCAAGTTCGTCACCGTAAGTAAAACTATCTCCTATTGCATAAATCATTTGTAAATAAAAGGATCTCTTTTACGTAGTTCTTTTAATTTGCGTCTATAGCGGATTTCTAGTCGAATCCGATTTATTAAATTGCGTAACCAGTTCATTGAATTTTTCCTTAATTAACTCTGCTGCAGCTGAATGTGCTTCTTCGAGTGGATGTGTAGTGCCTATTGGGTATTTATTCTCTACTGCCCATTGGTAAAAACCTCGAGGTTCTTTAGTATGACCAGCTTCTGTACCAGATTCAAAGAAAAACCATTTATCCCAATCAATTTGATCGTATATAGCATCAAGAAATTCATCTTGCCTTCTATAATAATTTGGATGTTGATAAAAATGATTATCTGCAAGTAAGAACAAATAAGGTATTGAGTTCTGTTTAAAATATTGTTGTAAAAATAATATTTCTTTTAAACTAGAATATAATTCATAATATTCATTATCTCCAACATGCATAAAGAAAGTTTTAGCAAAATCTGATATACCTGTGAGTTTCGCCCTATTAATATTATCTTTTTGTTTTTCTAATACGTAATAATTTTTGTTTACAAATTCATTTTCTATCAATTTGGTATCATCAATTATAGACCAGGCATTGATACTGTACCACGGACTTATTTTCTGTTGAGTATTATAATTAAATCTAAATTCGTATCTGTTAGTAAATGTCCATGTAACAATTGCTATTGGTTGTTTTCCGTCTTTAATTGCAGTTGCACATGCGGTCATAGTCATTCTTGATATAGCAGAGTTAGCGTTTCCAGACCATGCTGCACAATAGTATTCAATATTATGATGTTTAGCTAATAATGCCGTATAGGTACTGCTACTAGGACCATTAATTTGATCTTTTAGCTCTGCACCAAATATAAAACTATCACCCCCGGCTATTATAATCATAACCAGGTTTCATCATGTTTATTTGCATTTGTTTATAATCTAAGTCAGTCCAACAATAGTTGTATGTTTGAGATATATTACCAATTTCTATTTTGTAAATATCAAGATAATTAGATAAGATATTCCTAATTTTATCCGGATCTTCAGTGTTAAAACTTTTTATTAAATCAACAGCACCAATTGGCAAATAACCTAAACATAGATCCGGATTATTCCTATCAATTTGATTGTCATCTAACCATGCATAAAAATTATTAATAAGATTGTCATGAAATTTATGACTCTTTTGTACTATATCATTTCCCCACTCAATGTCAAATTCTCCGCTATAATATTTTAGAGCAGTTATTGCTTCGCATGTAGTCCCACTTCCGATTGATATGTCAGTTGGATCATTACCAACGTTTAATTTTGGAGAATTCTCGTCTCTAAAAACTTCCATTAAAGTCTTACCTATTTGTGACCAGTGCATATACACTTCGCCAAATCTTCTATTAAACCCATTGTCTAAACTTATTTTCTTATGCTCTGAAGTTAAATCGTATCTTTCAGCATGAAGAAATGTAGTTATTTGACTTGGACGCACCCATTCTGGCATGGTATTCATTTTATGTTGACTAAGAACTAAATTTTCTATTTCGTGACAGATAGTATTCAACTGTCTTATTGCATATTTTGTTTCGTAATCTGCTAAAATATAATACTCGCTTAATTGCCAAACTGTACCTTGAAGTTTTTCAAAGTGATTATGCAATCTATTCATTACGCCATGCTTTATTCGATATCCTAGTGTCTTTTCAAAATATAGAGCTGACGGAACAGAAACTTTTTCTTTAAGATAAGGATATTCAGGACCGTATCTAACAACATCAGGGGTATAGTACTCTTCAATTATATAACTGTCTAAACCGCTATTCTGCCATATTTCTGTTGCATTAAAATTATTAATTTGTAATACATACAAGTTTAATTCAGTACAAAGATATTCCAAGGTCCTTGCAGTTTTAGGAAATCCTAGGAAACAAAAATTTTTTTCTAAATGTTTATTTGAAATTAATAGACTGGTTAGTGCAGAAAGCCAATCTTTGGCTAATAGGTTATTGTATACCTTGATATAATAAGATATCTGATCACTGTAATCTAAAGGATTTCGCAAAACTACTTTTATTTCAAATTGATCGCCACCACTCATAAACATCCGCTCTTTCTGATAATATTTCCGCCATAGTAATGTCTTGACTACGAATAGCCTCTAATTGTAACACACGAGCCTTGCCTTGAGCAATGCCTTTGGTATATTCCGCTTCGCCATACTGCTCTTGAAATGTGGGTCTAGTTTTTAGCTGGAGCAAGATATCCTTTAACGGGCCGAGGGGTGTGGTTGGGCCATCCAAAATTTCGTCTACCCACTTATCTAATAAGGGTCTGGGTAGTGCTAAAGGTGACATAACTATGTCCGGACTAAAACTAAAAACTACCTTCGCCAGAACTTGTACTCCGTAGGTTGTGGACAATCTTGCAATCCGTTCAATCTCAAACATTCCTGGCAAGGTAAGGGTGAAATCGATTCGCATCTGTCTATTATGAGTTGAATGCGATACTCCTTCAGCGAAGTTCTCAAGCCAGCTATCGTATTTGAGGCCTGTTCTAATGTACTCGCCAATTCTTCCTGTTCCATCGAGGCTCGCGCAGACTTGCCAATCCCGTAACCCAGATAATATATCCCTAAACAAATTAATACCCCTGTAGTTAATTCTACTAAGGTTAGTATTATATCTTGCGTAGACATTTGGACCATCTCCTAATTCTATTATTCTTTTCATATACCTCCAATGCTGTTCATACATTAAAGGTTCGCCACCTACCCAGTACACTTCTTCTACACGGTGGTCCTCAACCGCGTCAGAAAACTCTTGTTCAATCTGACTACTTTGAAACTGCTCAATCTGGTATTTGACTTCGGGGCGCATCCAGGTGTTCTTAGGATTATCCCAGTTGATCATATTATGTTGACGCTGCTCACTTTCCCAGCTACTGGACAACATATCGCCGCACATACGGCACTTGAAGTTACATAAGTTGCTGAACCGGTAGTCCCAACTGACTGGCTTCATAGTAGTATAACCCGTAGCATCAGTTTGTTCTAGTACTTGCGAATACTTATCGCCGAAGAGTTGATTGAAATAACTGCGGTAAACATCTTTGTTCAATAACTTGTCATTGCATACTTCGCACTCAGGTAATGTTTCACCTGCTATCATGCGTCTGCGTACTGAGCGCATGTGGTCGCTGTTCCAATGTTTGTCTAATGTTATAGGAATGTACTTGCCAGTACCAGCTCGTGTGTCTATATACTGTTCAAAGTTCTGTGCAGGTTCACGTGATGCACAACACATACGTCTTTCTGTTTGTGGACTTAGATAGGTGTGTGTCCAAGGCGCCATGCATAGTGTTTCTGGTTTATTCATTGTATCCAATGTATCACATGTGACACATCTACATTTAATTTTTTTAATTCTTTTATTGCAATTTTAAAATCGTTATAAAGCTCTGAATCAGGAAAATGCACACAATGCTCGCGATAATCATGCCATGTTCCCCAATCTTGCAACACTGTAAACGAAGGAGTTAAGTTATATTTTTGACACAAACTCACAAAAGGCAATACTTCGTGTAAGTTGTTTTTTTGTATAACAAAAGTACAATTAGTAGCCGGTATTTCCAAATTTTTAACAATCTCTAATCCCTCAATTAAGTGTTCCCATTTACCACCTAATCTTGTTTTTTGTTCATATGTATCTTTTGACGCTGCATCAATGCTAATGCTAAAATTTAAACGATCTTTTAACTTTGTTATTAAATCAACGTTATTGCGTATCAATAGACCATTTGTTCTTAACAAAAATTTTACATTGTCAATTTGAGAATAATTGTCAAACATCTTAGAATAAACAAGGCTGGCCAACGGTTCACCGCCTGCGAATTCTACTAGTACGTTTTTATCTGTTGTTCTTATCCACTGCTCTATACGATTTCCTAATTCTAGTTTTGAATTAATCATAACAGGGTCATTAACAAATATTTTTCTTTCTCTGCAACTTGGGCACTGTATATTACAACTAATATCAAATGTTATATTAATTTTTATTTGGTCTGACGGGTAAATTAAACTACTACCGCGTATTCCACAAAAATCTACTGCACAATACTCAAAGGTTTTATTCTTTACTGCTTGTTGAATTTTTTGTGCAGGGGCAGATGTAAAGATATCGTCGAATGTTTCAAAATCTAACACATGTCCTACCGGAAAAGGAACGTGTCCGTCACAATTACATATAAACACTCTACCTTTTACGTCTACCGCTACTATATTCCAAGGAACATTACATGTATTAGTAATTCCAGTTTTTATACTTGGCAAATTAAAAGATTTTTGTTTATAATCTAAATCGTTATCTTGTTCGGGTTGATATTTTGTTGTATATTCTACATTTAATAAGAACTTGCCTTTTATACCTAATTTAACTTGTTTCTCAGTGAATTTATCAATTTCTTCTTGTATCTCTGGTAACTCTACCCTCATTCCATTGATGTAATCATTATAGGAAGGCCAGCTTGTACCCGAGAAAATATTATAATCGTCCTCAAGTACATAAAATCTTAAATCTTTATTCATAGCCCATTGCCAAGGCTATTTCTGGATGAGTATCCATGAAGTTTTGTTTGCGATAAGCATCAGCACGTTGCATTTTTTCTAAAAACTCTTGACCGTCACTACCTGGTCCTAACTCTATAAAATTAATAACACTATCAATTTCTTTCTGATAAAATGCACTGGTCCAGAATACTGTTTTTAATTTGTTTAGCACTAGCTCTTTTGCGGCAGGAGTCATGCGTTGTACACTTACATGATCCGGACTGTGCAGCATATTAAAATATATATTGTCAAATCCTTTAAAGTCTGCCCAAGCCAGTAATTCATCAAGATAGTAAACATTCTGTATGTTTACAGTAAAACAAAGTTGGGTAGTGATGTTGCTCCATTGATCTCTTAATCTATGAATAGTATCGATGTTTTCCGTAACTTCGTCCCATATCGCACCATACCGTTCATATTCAAATCTATCCCTAACATTGTCTATACTAAATGCAATATCCACGCGACCAAAATGTCGCCATACCCATGCTTCAGTAGGTATAACCGTACCGTTGGTATTGTAATGTATGTCTATGTTTTTGCTGTATCCTTGATCTACTGCAAATTCAAGTAAGTCAAAATGTTCTTTAATTAACCATGGTTCTCCGCCGGTAAATTCAAGATATTTGATATTAGGTAACAATTCACGTAAATTATTCCAAAAGTTTGTATCTTGATTTCTTGGCCATGCGCCTTGCTTTAACCACTGATAAGCTATATGTTGTTTTTTATCAAACTCTTTTGGCATATACTTTAGTTCTTCATCTGCCCATTTACTACTTGACCATGAACCGCATATACGACATTTAAGATTACAAATGTTACCCAGCTTCAAGTCAACAAACCAAAGTTGATCCGGAGTATCATTTGCCCAGTCTACTTGTGTGTACAGTTCTTTTAGTCTTATTTGACTGTGTATACGTTTACTATCGCGACCAGCTGCTTCTTCATCCCAACAGCGTTGACATGTTTTAGGTTGTTCTCCGGCACGAAAGTCTTTACGTAATTGTTGCATGTAGTTACTCTTGTATATAGTAACCAAGTCTGTTCGGTTTAGGTCGTACTTGATACCATGCTCGTCAACAATCTCATCATGTGCTAGGCAGCACGGCCTTGCGGATCCTATAGGACTCGTTTCTATACTAATCCATGGTAGCATGCATATTGATTTAGGTAAGGTCATTTTAATTCTGCTAATTCCGGGAACGTTGCCCAGAAATCTTCGTTTCTAATTAGATCTAATTTTTCAATTTGTGTTTTAAATTCGTTAAATTCGTTAGCTTGTTGTAATGTAGAAACAAATTCATCAATTTCTTTATCTATAATAGGATTGTTTGTTTTTTTGTTAAGTTGAAATTCTTGCCATGTTGGCCAACTTGCACCTTTAAACGATTCATATTCAAATTCGTGTATTTCAATATCCTTGGTATTATCTGTCATGATAAAATTCAGCAACGATTTAAACCCATTGGTTGCACGTTGTAGTTTGTCTTGTGGTTCTAGCCACGCTAAATGCTCTTGGTATTTTGGTTTAATTACCTGCTCCTTAAACCAGGTGGGAAAAATATTTGCGCGATACCAATCCGGGCTTTGACATAAATTAATATTAAAATCTTTAGCTTCAATTAACCCTAGTTCAGTCCATTCTCTATGAAAGTCTATTACATGTAATACGTTCATTGCACTAACTGTTGCGCTAACGTAAAAATCAACGTGCGGCACTTCAGACTTCATACGCTGTCTATTTTCTAATACCTGTTGCCAATTGGTCCCTTTACGCATTAGTTCAGCACGAGCACCACTTGCATCAAGACTTGCACCAACACTAACATCTTTAAAATGTTTCCAGTACTCAAATACATGCTTATCTTTAAATTGTAATTCGCTAAAATTTGTGTTATATTGAATACGAATATCTGTTTTATCATGTTCGATAAGCTTTTCTAACATAAAGTAATGTTCCTTCATAATCAACGGTTCACCACCAGCAAAGTATACTTGTTCAAGATATGGTATATGCGGTAGCATTTGTGCTGTCATGTCGTCTTCGTTGCCAGTTGTATACTCCACACGAGCCATATCACGTCCGAGTACATCAGGCTTCCTATCATATAGCTTAACATGATCATTGTACCAATTGCTGCTAAAAACAGGACCGCAAGTACGGCAACTAAAATTGCAAAGATTACTGAATCTGACATCCCAATATCTTAACTTAAAATCATGATAAGTACCGTCAGATTGTGTATCGTCTACAACTGCGACGTGGTGTCCGTATGTTTTATTAGCATCATTACGCATACTAAAGAATCCATTGGCTTCTTGTTCATAGCACTTGGTACATTGGACACTGGACTTGTCTTGCAACATGTTTATACGTATTGTCTTGTAGCCTGTTTGATTCCAAACTTCTGCCATTGTGTTTTTACGTAAGTCACCAACCGGATGCCAATAATCAGCAAAGCAACAAGGATATGCACGACCATCAGGAAAGGCATGCATGTGTACCCAAGGCATCATACAAAAAGTTTTACTTTGTGTTAATTTATATTTTTGTGTTTCTGTCAGTTGATTAACATCTATGTGTAACGGCTTTAGTGAGTTATATTCGTACCCTCTATTAACAATAGCAGATTGTTCTTCTAATTTGGCTATTTCTTTGGCTATCACAGGATTTTTAATTTTTACATTATTTACATAATCGTTGTACGACAGCCACGATTCGCCGGCAAAAGTTTCATATGCTTCTTTGTTAAGTTTTGTCATATATTGTTATACCATTCTACTAAGGTTGGAAATGCCGCTGTAAAGTCTTTACCACGACGTTGATCGTACTGAGTAAAGAACTGCTTGAAGTCACTACGTAATTTGTCTAGTTCAAATGCTTCGCTGTGCGGAGTTTTAACTACATCAAGATAATCAACTAAGCGTTGTAGCTGATTCCATTCATACTCGTGTATAAACTCCGAACCTTGATGTCTAGCCATAAAGTCTGCAAGTTGCTCTTTGTACTCAGTTCTTATTTGGGCAGGCAAGACTAATGCAGATTGAAAACTAGGAAAGCGTAATATATTTAGTGAAACATTAACTGCCGCTTTGCCGTAGCTGATCTTTAAGTTAACTATCCATTCTAAAAAGTCTACTAGGCTATCTAAACATAGTGCATTGATAGTACACATAATATGCAAGGCACGTAGTTTGTTATTAAGTTGATTGTCTAATAGTAATTCTACAGTATTAGCCCAATCGTCCCAAACCAATCCGTCTCTAATATACTCTGCATGTAATCCAATGGATTCATTACTAGTATATAGGTCAATGGGTGCGTCCACACTTGCAAATAAACGATCAAGATCAACTTGAGTTCCTAGATTAGAATTAATTGCTAACCTTGTTTTGCTTTTGCCTTTGTTCGCTTTGAACCAGTCAAGGAGTTTCCAGGTGTCTCCTGACATGAGGGGCTCTCCTCCGGTGATTCGTAACTCGTCGAGTGTTTGATGGAGGTCACTTTCCCACCAAGCGAAGAAAGCCTGTACATACGGATTAACTTGACCGAATTTATAAAGTTGACTACTATCATGGCTGTGAGTAAAATGATTCCTACCATCTGATACCAAGTGAAGGTATGGCCCGCTGGCATTGATGTCTTTAACCCAAGTGCTACTGAAAGCAGGATTGCAATAACTGCAAGAGAACTGACAAACACGATCAAAACTGATTTCAAGACTGCGAAGATTGACATCTTCTGTGTACGGTGATCTATAAGCATTTTCTAAATCCTCATCTGAATATATAACTGTTTTATATACACGGTCACTAATGTTGTCGCGACCTATGTCCTCTATTTTCCAACAATATTCGCAGCCCGCAGGTCTCGCGCCTGTTTGCATTTGTCTGCGTTCCTCTTTTTTCTTTAGGGTATTATGCAATGCACGAGGATTGGCTTGCACTTCTTCAACACTAACTTTGTGTGGTAACGGATGATGACAACTTGTAGTCATACCTGATCCCAACCATATAGTAGCGTTGTACCATTTTGCTCCACAGAATGATTCTGACTTGATGTCAATCACTCTGCGCTTGTATTCTAAATCTGTTTCGCCTTTATTTTTGGGCATGATATCTACATTCCTCCCAGAACTCTCGCATTTCCGGAAACGTGTTTATAAAATCTGTTTTCCTACGCTTATCGTGTTCATTAAAAAAACGATAAAAGTCTGCACGTTGTAGTGTAACATAATCAGGTGCTAGTTTGCTACCTTCTCTCATCCAATCAACTACACGTTGTAATCGTTGTACTTCGTAATCCTTAAATCCTTTAAATGGACGTTCTGCAGTTTCTAAATTAGCACTCATCCAATCAACTATATCCTGTAATCTATTTGCATATACTGCCGGCAGTATTTGTAAACTTTGCCAACTTGGAGTTCGCAGTATTGGTGTATCAAACCAAACACGTTGATATGTGTGACTGTGCATATCACGCAGGTCCAATATGTGTTCTAACAGTTTCCGTAATCCTAAAATGTTTAGGTTACTCATTGTGATGATGAATGTTAAACTATTGCGTTCAGGTACTTTGGATAAGAATTCTTCTGTGCGTCTAATAACTCTCCAAAAGTCCAATCCATGTCTAATATATTTTGCCTGTGCTGCATCTCCTGAATCCAAACTGACATACTGCATAAAATGTTCTATGTTTGTTTTACATAGACGTTGTGTGTATCCAAGATACTTTTCCCATAACTTTTCATCTACACTGAAATTACTGGTAACATCAATATGCAACTCCGGATTAGGAAATGCCAACACATAGTCAAATACTTTATATGTGTTCTTGTCCATTAAGGGTTCACCACCAGTCATACGAAAGTGTTTTAGTCGGGGATATAGGCTAGGCCACCATTCCCAGAATGCATCAACATAAGGGTTATGTTCACGCACAGGGATAGGTCTTCTACGACCGCTAAAATGGGAAGGATCGTTATGAACAGTGCTGGTGGGATATCCTCCAAAACGTCCCACTTCATCATCCCAGCTACTGCTAAACTGAGGACTACAATAGGAGCACTTGAGATTGCAAGCATGATTAAAATTGACTTCCACATAGGAAGGAATAGGATCCTCATCGCCTGTTGCATTCGCAATCTCCTCAAAGTGTTCAGCGGCCCATGGCTCACCTGAACGATAATGCCTATCACTTAAATTACCCAAGTCCTCTTGTGTCCAGCAGTAACTACATTCTTCAGGACGTTCTTGCTTTAGCATTATTACACGTTGTGCTTTTTTGTGTGGTGTATTATGCAATGCTGACGGATTATCTTTTAGTAATGAAGCATCTATCGCATGTAAGGGAGGATGATAACAACTGTTAGTCAATCCTGTAGGTAAATGAAGACTTACTTGTTGCCATTTAGCCAAACAGAGACCGGGACCTAACTTATCCTTCATTTCCTCTGCTGCTGACATAAATTTGCTTTTGTTTGTCATGGACGATGCCAATTGTTCTTATCAAAATAATTGTACCAGGTATCTGTTGTAGCTAATTTTTTACTAGAATTAATATGATCTTTTACTAAATGATAATTGTGCTCAAGTATTTCTTTACAGTCATCTATTAGAGTATAAATTTTTCCGCTGCTAATAAGACGATCTAATTCTTTAAAAATCATGTCTACTCTATCTGTGCCATCGTATTCGTCATAAGATTCGTCAATTATATTACTAAATGATTTAAGGTTAAATTTCTTTCCATCATAAGATTCTTGAATTTTAAAATCATGTACAGTATTGCGGGCACCTACTAAAAGAAATGGTCGTTTGTATGTAATACATCTAAGTAATTTTTCTGATCTAGTAAAACAATCAGGACGAGTGCTAGTTTCACATATTATCTCTAGAGCAATTTTTTGATAAGCACTATCCCAAATTGCTAGCTGATCATTTATACCTGGTGTAATAGGCACCGAATGTGTTGCATCAATATCACTAAATGGTCGAATATCTTTGATGTCAGACCATCGTTGATTTGTTTGAACAAAATAATTAGTTAATTCAAATCGATTATTATATGTCATTAAATTGTCATGAAAACTGGCAATACCCATATCGCGATATTTAAAGTTTAAATGATTTTGTATGGCTCGTATCCTAGGTGCGCTGGCTCTACCTATAAACAATCCATAAAACTTTTCTTTATTCCAGTCTGGTGTTGTTGAGGGAATTTTAAATGTACCTGCATTATAATCTGGTATACGTATAACAGTGTATTCACTGTGATGTTCAGTATTGCTTGGTGTTTCTAATATTATTTTTGACTTATCCCATTTATAATAAGAACTTAGTTCATCTAATAATCGATATCCTCCGTTAGACACACAACTTCTATGCTCTTTAGTACACAAAGTAACTGTACCGTCTTGTTTCATACCTTCAATAATTCTAGCACAGAGTTCACCAACGTGAAAAATCTCAACATCTCCCCAGTAGCGTTGTATATCAATTATCATGATTGAAATATTTTAAACCGTGATACATCAGTATACGATTTATCTGTAGCAGAATCATCATTAAATTCAGGGGTATTAGTCATTAAGATAATTCCCCGAGCAGCATCTTCGGGAGTCATATTATAATGCCACCCTAACATATCAAAATCCATATCTCCGTAAAACATGTCAAAATCTCTACCATCGTGGCAAGCTCGTTTAAGCCAGCGATATGCATCTATATCATCGGTTAGAATCATACCACCTTTACCAATGGGTATTCGTTTTTTCATCTGAAAACTAACTACATGAAATCCACCTTGGTACATGCCTTTAGTCCATCTAACTGCACCATCCCAAACGGGATACGGTTTAAGTTGATACACACCAGACCACGATACATCTTCAAATGCTACATTACATCCAGCATGTTTAATTTGCATAGGCACACTAATATAGGTTCTATTAGGAATAGTAATTGTTCCTGTAGCATTAAGATATTTTAAACTTAAAAACAATCCATGGCTGCAACAATCTACAGCAATACCGTATTTTGCACCAGCAAATTCTGAAACTTTTTTCTCAAATAAATCAATAGCTTCTCTAGGATCATCTCCGCGATAGCCCATAGCAAGCAATGTCTCGAGTTCATGACGCTGCAATTCTTTTGGTACTTGTCCTAACGGCCATGGTTCAAACATCTTGTATCCCTTCTATATAGATTTTTCTATCACCTATTCGTCTTGCTGGAGAACCTACATAATATCCAGATTGAGTGATAGATTTTGTAATTGTACTTGTTGCTCCTAGTTCTATATCATCGCACAATGTTAATCCGTTAATTACAGTTGATTTAAAATTAAAAACACTATTTTTTCCTATTCGTGTTTTTCCAGCAATAAGTACACCAGAATGCAGCTGGACATTATCTCCTAATTCACTATAGTGTGATACTAGGCAATGTGCTTCGATAATGCAATGATTTCCTATTGTTGCATGTAATAGTATAGCACTATGTGGAGAAACAAATGTGCCTCGGCCAATTATTAACTCAGGATTGTCGTGATAACAAACAACAGAATCATGTACGTACTTGATGCAATCAAGCTGTAATGATTCAACAATGTTAATTATTTCTATTCTTTTTATTGTATCTAAAGTAAATGCAATGCCGTACTGATATATTGTTTTATCATTTAAATTAATAAATTCCTCAGGTGATAATACTATAATATCTCCGGCAAATTCTTTAGACATAAAAAATTTTGCTTCCTGTGTTATTGTTGAATTGTCGTATCCAATAAGACAAATTGGTTTAGTATTTGCTATTAACATATAAACTTTGAGAAAGTTTCTACAGCGTGATCCCAATCTTTCATTATTTTGTTTTTTAATCGTATACTAATGCACCAACGTTCTTCATTTTTTACTTGAACATTATGTGGTATACCAACATTAACTAATGTTAACTGATTTCCTATTGTGTGTCTGGCTATTTCTTTATCTGTAAAATCACTTAAAGGCCAACTAAGATATCGAACATCATTATTAGGTAATTTTATAAACGGAGGAGGAGGGACTGTATTTTCATACCATATCATTTCACTATCATCGTTGGGATCTAATATCCAGTTTAATGCGCAAACAGACGGGATACCCGAGTCTAATATATCAAGGTGAACTTCATCTCTATAATAATGAGGTTTTCTGTAAAAAACTATACAACATCCTACTTCCAGATCAATTGATTTCATATACTCTAACCACTGAGTATTAAATAACTCTTCTAACTTGTCGTTGCTGTAAAACCATAATCCTAATTGCTCTTTAGAAAATACAGAATTATTGTATAAATTTTTAAAATCAAAATCTGATTTAATTGCATTACTAATGTTAATATTTAAAGTATGCCATGGCTTTAATTGTTCCATATTACCACCCTTCTTGTCTTCTAATAACAGATAACTCTGACATCATAATTTCACTGTTACGCTGTCCTGTGCTGTAGTGATGCTTAAAGAATCGACTTTGATCTGCTGTGTATGTTACGATAGGTAATCCTAGTCTCGTCTTTAATGCATTTTCGATGTTCTTGCATCCTGATTCAGGATCTTCTGAACTAAAACTAGTCCATAATCTTTCTAACATATCAAAGTCCTGTACATGATGATGATCCCATCCTTCTAACATAATCATGTATGTACCAAGACGTGCGCCATACATAGCCCACAAGCCATTGTCTACATCAGCACCAACACTTTGCCATATGCATAAGTGGTCATAGTTGCGCTTATGCACCCCTTGCTCAAATTCCTGTAGTGAGGGTTTGTGTCCTCTATTGAGACACATCTTGACACCTTCACGGAATCCTGCTCGCCATGCTTGCTTTGGGCTACCATTTGGATATGTTGTACTGTAGCAGTTATGCATGGCTATGTAGTTTGGATCAAAGCAAAACTCCACACTGGTTTCTTCACTTCCGTCACTGGCTTCATGTGTACGCATACGATTAACAAAGTCCCGGGTCCAACAACTCATACCACCGTTGCCATACATGAGTCCGTTAATTACGTTACGTGCCTTCCATCTAAAAACTTGATTATGATTCGTTTCGTCCAACGATAATTGTAAGTTAAAGAATTCTGGATCCGGAATATTGTCTCCATCAATAAGTACGAAACGGTCCGTGTCGCTTGCGGCGGCGGCAGATTTATGAGCAGCATCTGACCCTTTAACGCCATCAACTCTCTTTGCCCATGGCACCATGTTTTGAATTTTAATCCAAAACTCTTCTTTTTTAGGTTCATCATAAGTTAGAAAAATGCAATCTAAATCTGCTATATCAATTATTTGTTTGTTATTCGAAATTAACATATTATGTTACAATAAAAGGTTTGAAATATTCAACAGCTTCTCTCCAATTGGATATTGGTTTATGCATCCTAACACTAAAACACCATCTTGGGTTTTTATTAACAATAACGTTATGCGGAACGCTAACATTAACTAGTGTCATTGTGTTACCAATTACACGACGTTCAATTTCCGGATAATTCCCATCCATGGGCCAACAGTTAAGTGATGGTGGAATTAAATCCGTCCACCATTTATCATATAACTGATCATCTGGTATTACGGTATCAGAAGGGATATCATACCAAATCATTTCACTATCATCATTTTCTTCTAACGTCCAGTTTAGAGCATAAACTACAGGTGTATATGTTTTGTATGCATCAACGTGTATTTCTGGATGAACATAATATGGCTGTCGATGAAAAATCATACAACTCGCAATCTTTAAATCTAATAACTCCATTTTTGACAACCACTCATCGGTGAAGATTTTTCGTAATTCTTCGTTACGAAATTCCCATACTGCTGCTGGTTTGCCTTTAAATTCCGATTGTTCATAATACTCATCCGGATTAAAACTATCACGCAATGCCGTTGATATGTCTATGTTTAATGTGTGCCAGTTTTTATTGTATAAATTTTCCATTTTGCACCAAACTTAACTATTTGCTCTGTCATAATACTCTATTTCTGAGTATTGTTCATTATCTTCTAATACCAATGCAGCATGCCCTTTAACTGTTTTGAATCCTGATGTGCTCTTTTTTAATCTAACCCTCAGAGGTTGTTTAGGATCTAATATCTTTAATTCTTTATTGATTACTCTTAACAATTGCGTATTGGTTCGATGATATACTTCGTGATCTTGTAATACTATGTAATTGTCTCCAACTGGATGTCCAGTTTCCCACAATCCTATAATAGTACCATCGTCGTTATAGTATAATCTAAATTCTTTGATCGATTTAGGTCTTTGAGCATCGTATGCTGCAACTAGTTCAAATGCTTTAAGAAATTCTTCTTCGGCGTTCATAGTATTTAATTAATTCATCGGTGGCAAATGTTTTATCGTAATAATGAACTGGATGATATTGATTAACGTTATTAATTCTAATCATTCCATCATCAAATTCAGTAACAAATACGTCTTGGAAACTTACGCCTTCATCATATCCATTTATATCAGGTTTCATGTGTACAAAATTTATAAAATCAGCACCGGGTATTGTACACTGTTCTGCTCCCGTTAGCGTTGCAGCTATTGCATAAGCGACATCAGTAGTTGGGTGCGGATCTCTACAATTTTTTAACGTATTACAGATATCACTCCAATTAGAAAAAACTTGCTCTGCATGTCTGAAAAAATCTGCTGCTGTTCGACTAAATCTAAAATACATCAATCCGTTATATACATCAGGTAATGCATTATCGTCAAACACTTGTCTATAGCGTCTTGAAGTAGCTGATTGTTGTAGGTAATTTTTACAACCTGTACTTAACACTACATCACGCAATCTAAAGGTTCGCCACCAATGGTCAATAGATCTGGTAAACAATAAATCACTTTCGAGTTTGATTGTTTCTTTAAATGGAGTTAAACGAAATGCCAATGGTTCTAAACCATATGGACCGGTTGTACTATCAGGTGCTTGTATAATGTAATCAAAAACTTCTTTGTGGCATGGAAGTATCTGTTTGGCTGTTTTAGAGTCCACAATTACAGCACATTGGTTGATTTGTTGTGTTGCTTTAATATTTAATGCTTGCAAATATGCCAATCGTAGATAATCTACTTCTGCAGTGTTAGCAGCAATAGTTAAATAGCCTTGTTGTTCTTTATGCTGACTCATTGAGCAATTGATTGGTTAATTGTATAAAGTCGTCTGATTGCAAGTATGCTTTACTCATTATGTGTAAATTGGTTCTAGGTGCAACATACGCTCGTTTATTATCACGAATAATTAGAGTACTGTCCTGTAATTCAATAGACTGTATAGATTGATCTACTGCTAAAATACTGCCCGGTATTGATGGCAAATCAGTAGTATATCCATTTAACACAATATCCGCCATAGCAAATGCATAGTCATTTCTATAGTTACGTTCTTGCACATTAAACAAGGCGCAATAATAACTATAGTTGCGTTGTATTTTACCAACTAGATCAAAAAATTGTTGTGCTTTTTTTGTTTTTCTAAAAGCAAACACTGTTGCCCAAACATATGGTAAACTATGCGATCCCATGTTTTTTGGCCATTCAACTGTTAATGCATGGCTGCGTCTATGTAACAAGTAGTCCCATGGTAAGTTGAAAATATCCAATAGGCTTTTATCTAATACTAGGTAATCTACATCAATAACCAATGTTTCATCATATGGACTTAATTCGTATGCAGCATGTCTACCTTGATTGCGCCATTGTACAAATTGTTCTAGATCTATATCGTACCGTGTATTATGAATGTTGCAAGGAAATTCTTTATCAGTAATTAACGTGTAAGGCAATCCCAATCGACAGCTAGCAACTGCCAGCGTTTTGTGAGCAATAGATTCATAATCAGTCGCTGCGGTATTGTAGGCAAATGCTAGAATCCCTTTAGATTTTTCTAATTTTTTTGAGCTCTTGGTATTCATTGTGCCATCGATTCATTACAGTCTGATAATGCTGCTGAGCCATTACTAAAAATACCTGTCTATCAATTGATATTGGGGTTTGATATGTATCCTCTATATATAATTCATCAACAGGCCAAGTTTTAACAAATGCAATTAGCTCAGGTGTAATCTTAAACAATCCCCCGTTGTGCGGCATGTGAAGATCTGTTTGAATTTTTTCCCGTAGTATCTTTTTGTTAATTTGAAAATCAGTAGCTTGACGTACCTGACCAACTAAATTAGTAATATCGCTCATATTTAAATGTAGAAACTGGTTAGAGTACTATTATACACTAACCAGTTAGAGATGTAAAGAATTTAAATTACAATTGGGTAACTGTAATTGCGCCCCAAGTATTGCTTAAATTGGTAACTGATGGGTATGAGATATCTATGGTTACTGTAGGAGTAATATTTAAAGAATCGTCAAAACTACCGCCAGCATTGCCGCCTGATGTAGAACTAATATTAGTCCAAAATTCAAGTTGAGTTCCGTTATCATTGTTAACACCTTGTGCACCGTTTGTTCTAACTGATATATTGCCGGTGTCTGTGGTATAGTTGGCAGTGGTGCTAGTTATTGTCACAAAATTGACATTTGATGTAGTCAACTGATAATATCCATTGGTTGTTGTGTTTGTACCTAAGGTACCACCTGATCCAGTTCTGCCACCAGTGGTGTTTGCTGCAAATAACGCTATACCGCCTAGAAATCCAATTAGATTGGTAGCTGCTTCTGAACGAGATGCAGCACCACCGTTGTTTACTGCGCTAATATTAAATTTTAATCGGCCGCCGGCGTTAAAGAAATATCTTGCGCCATCTGCACTAGCAAAAGTAACTCTCGCACCAAATGCTCTAGTTAATGTATTGGTAGTACTGGTACTGGTCCATGCACTATATGCAGATAAACTTCCAGAATTCGTAATAGTGGCACTATTGGCATTAAAATTTAATCTGCTACTGTATGCTGTATTGATGCTGGATTGCAAAGTACTTAAAAAGTCAATTCTGTTACCTGCAACTGGTGCAGTAATTCCAGTGCCCGATCCTGATTGGTGTAGTCGTGAATTATTTAACGCATTGATTAACGTGGCCCATTGTGTAGCAGTAACAGTTGATGATACCGACACATTAGCTACCGCAGTTTGACCGTATCCGGCGCTGCCACTACCAGTTGACCATACTGTGTTTAATTTATTAGCGGTACTGCTTGCTGCAGATCCACCTGTAAGATTGTTATAATCGGTAGCTTCAATTAGGCCGCCTTGTGCATATGACATATTGTATATCCTTGTTAACTATTTAATTTGACAATAGCTTCGATTGTACCTTCGCCGGTGTCTAACTTGTCCTGCAAGCTACGTCCAATTACGTTCCATGGGCTTAATTCATGTTTGGCACCTGCCCTGGCCAGGCCGTTACCGGCTGAAACTAAACGATCACCTTTACGTACTATACCAATAACACGTACTGGCACACGCCCTTGTACTGCCACTGGAGGATGAGTTTCGTTTGTTCCTGCTGCGGAGTTCATTAGATATGCTGCTCGTGTACTTATGACACCAAATACTTCTTCACATAAATCTTCCGAGGCTGCAGTAATTTCGTTTACTCCACCAAGTGCAACAACTGTACCTGCAGGATAAGGTTGATCTGTTTCAAAGCGTTCGGCCAAGTCAGCGTATTTTGCTTGAATAGACACTCCGTAGAATGTGTCAAACCATTTAGTTGCGCTACCAAGATTGACAGTAACATTTGATGTGGGCAAAATGTCACTAGATACATTAATAATAGCCACATTAGAAATAGTTGCAAATGTATTTGCTGCAAACACATTACCAATAATTGCTGATTGTGAAAATACATTGCCCCAACGATTGGTAGTATTACCTAATGTGTATATTACATTAGAACCCGGAGTAATGTTGGCTTCAAAAGAACTTGTGCCTGCACCACCACCCAACAGTGTATCAACATAGTCTTTTGTGGCCAATGTATAACCACTTGACGAAGATGTTGGATTTGCGTAAGCTTCAGCTAGACCTGATGCAGCATTACCTCTAAGGAACGGAGTTTGCGTTGACGATCTTTTAAGACTAAGAACTAAATCTTTGTTATTAGTTTGATTTCTGAGAGTTACAACACCGCTAGATACTGACCCAACAAAATCACTAGCTACACCAAATGTAATACCAGAATCATTAGTTAATACCAAGGATCCATTAACGGTACCCGATGTATCATTACGCAAAAAGCTGCTACCAGGAACGCTGATACCATTGTAATATAAATTGGTCGCTACGTCTGCATTGCCGTAAAATGCTTGAGATATATTTGTTGCTAAATTTATTCCGCGATTAACTGTAGAAAAGCCTGCAACTGCTGTAGTAAAAGATGGGTCTTTGCTCCAAATACCAACTAGTGTATTGTCGATATAAAACTTTAAAACAACAAAAGTTGCTGCAGGAGAAGTAGCAGCAATTGTGTCTGGAATAGCACCTGAATTGCCAGTGGCTGCTGTAGCTGCTGGGCCAATTGTGGTCCATGCTGCACCAGTCCAAACTTTTAATTGAGTGTTAATGGTGTCAAACCATTGCTCACCAGTAACTGGGCTACTTGGCGCACTTGATCCAAAAGTGCTAGTAGCAATAGTTTTCCATGCTGCACTTGCAGTTCCTTTGGTAGTTGCTGTATTAACGTTTAGATATTTGGTAGTGGTATTCCACCAAAGTTGTCCCGGAAGCGGGGCAGTAGGCGCACTGGATTTTGCAAAATTTTCCATTAATTGAACCATATTTTGGTTCAAAAATATACCGTATCCTGGGTAGTTTTTACCAACTAGTGTCAAACTAGTGCTTGTAGTGTCAATTGTACCATCGGGCAATCCACCCGAGATTAGTGCTGTACCATTAGACAGATTAATATTGTATGCCATTTTAAGTTTTCTCCAACTTTATTATTTATGCGTTTATATTCACAAGCATTACTATGCTAAGAAAAGCCGCGATCTACTGCTCCGTAATTTGTGGTAGTTTCTGTAAAAGTAATGTTATTAAGCCCAGAATTTTCAACACTGCGCCACGAATCGTTAACTTTTACAAAAACATCTGATACTCTTTTCCAAGATCCGCTGACTTTTATAAAAGATTCAGATACTTGTTTCCACTCGCCGTCTATTTTAATAGATGTTAATCCAACAGGCTCAATTAAAAGAACCACACGCCCATCTTGGCCGGTTCCATTTGGCGGGTCGCTACCTCCGGCATATCCGCTTTTATAATGAGGACTGTTGGTACCTGTGCTTGCTGCAAATACAGGAAAATTGCCACCGCATTGCCCTGCTTCTCCAGGAATGTCGCCGCTAGGGGTGCCTCCGCCTTGTCCTCCGGGATATCCGCCACCGCCACCACCTGCACCTCCACCATCGGCGCCGCCTTGATTAACGTATTTACTTGACCCATTTTCACCTCGATAGTCGCTTCCGCTGGCCCCAATAGCATTTTTTGTAATGTCTCCTTGTTGCCTTGCATCATTCACTAGTGAATAAGACCCGCCTCCGCCACCACCGCCTCCGCCACCGGCTACAATAGCAGGAACACCATTGACTAGTACACCGCTTGCGCCACCACCACCGCCACCGCCACCTGACCATCCTCCGGGCCCGGCGCTACCGCCGCGACCACCATTAAATGATTTTGTACTGTTTCCGTTTATATTTACAACCGAAGAACCGCCAGCACCACCCGGAGTGCTACCGACTCTCGCTATAGTGGGCGCGGCTGGCTGGCCGCCACGACCAACAAATACTTCCACAACAGCGCCTCGAGCAACTTGAAAATAAGTTGTATTGTAAAGCCCTGGCGACCCCCGACCACCTTCGGGAGGTAACCCGCCCGGGCCTGCACCTGCACCCCAGGCATGTGCTGTAATGTTGGCGCGGAATGGCATAGTAACTTGAAATCGTCCATAAGATGCTGCTGTTGCGTTAGAGTATGTTCTTGTATCCCAGATTACTACGTCGCTACTATTACTAATAGTTAATGCAAATCCTGCAACGTCGCCACCGTTTGCTACATTAAATTGCAATGTATGTGCACCTGCAGTTAATGTTACTGCGACTGGACTTGGACTTTGATTAAAATTTGCAGTACCGCCCACTACATTGCCATCAACATATACCGTTCCGCTATTATCAACTGTAGATCTAAAATAATATGTTCCTGTGTATGGAGCATTAAACAATCGTTTGATTATATAGCTGTTTACTTCATTTCCGGGAGTAGGCCAGACTGCATAGGTATTTTGAAAACCGCCCCATCGACCATCGCTTCTTGGGTATAGTACAGCGGGTGTTTCGGCGCTGGGTTGATAAACAAATTCTCTTTTAATTACTCGTGTTGTCATTGTTATGGAGTATATTTGAACCAGATATCGCCATCGTTGCCGTCTGAAGAAGTAGGATCACTTACACTTACAAATTTTCTACTTCCGCCCCAGAATGCCGATCTGGTCATGACGTATTGTGTTGTGGCAATTTGTAATGTGTTGGCACCAAATGCTGCAGTTGGAGCTAACGGAACGCCCGTTAATGTAGGACTTGCAGTATCAGCTTTGGTCGCTAAGTTAGCAACTAATGCTGTATCAATTGCCGAATTAACTGAATTAAGTTTATTATTCAATGAAACAATATTTGCATTGGCTGCAGTGATGTAGGACGTCAGTGTGTCAACGTTTGCCAACATTTGATCTTCTACTTCAACTGTTTGATTAATTCGTTGTACTAGATTCGCATTAATAATATCTACATTGGCTTGTATGGCAGTATCTATTGCAGAATTAATTGCATTAACTCTAGTTATTGAGTCACGTAATGCAATCTGTGCATTGGCTGCAGTGATATTTGCTCTTAAGTCATTTTCAGAATTGATACGTGCAACCAAATTGGCATTAATGATTGCTACGTTGGCCAATAAATTTGTATCTGCACCAGCTGTTGCTCGTTGTATCTCGCTGTCAACATAAATTTTTGTAGTTACACCAAAATTAGTTGCAGCATTGGCTGCAACATCAATAAGTCCAGTGTTACCGTTAACATGTAAAACTCGTGTACTAACACCGCCAACATTGGAGTAAACAGAAATATTAGCATTACTTAACGAATTTGTAATTTGTACATTGCCGTCAAGATCTTTAACAGCAAATGCATACGGTCCTACTAGTAAATTTCCTGTTAATGCAACATTGCCGACTATCTCGCTGCCAACAGTAATCCAAGTAGATCCATTATATGCTTTGATATTGTTAACAGATGCATCATACCAAAGTTGACCGGTAATTGGATTGGCTGGGCTAGTAGATAATGCAAAATTTTCTAACAAGTGAACAAAGTTTTCGTTTGTTTGATCACCGTAGTTTTGTACCAGTCTACCAAAAAGTGTTAAACTGGTACTGGTAGTGTCTTTGGTGCCATCTAACACTACAATTGCATTACCATCTGTTTTGTTTACAAAATAACTCATTGTATTATCCTACACTACTTAAATTAGTTAACGTTTGAATTCTTACAGTGTAATCGATTTGAATAAGTCTGTTTAGTGACTTTTGTACCGGGTGAAATACTACATGAGTCAGCAATTTACCAGTAGTTGTTAATCCTGATGTACCGTCATTGCTGCGAGCTTTTAAACCAAGCTCATCAAATGTGTATGTATCTTCTAATGTAGTGCTGTTATCAAATGCTGATTGTCCCGACGGTTCGCCGTAGTCTAGTAGGCAACTAATCACAAGATCACTGTAAACACGCCCGGGTGTATGACGAATTTCTATTTTGTTTCTTGTTGGATCTGAATTCAATGCACTTGTATTATCTACAATTTTGGTAAAAGTTGGATTATACAAATTACTGTTACTGGTATTTGTGTTTGGTGGCAAATAATTGATAATACCAGTGGGATCAATACTGGTTCCACCGTTTCCAAAATGCATTTCGTATATGTAACTTTGTCCTTTGTTAGCTAAACAATATGCAATTGCTTCACTGATATTTTCGTAGTGAATAGCATTTCGTTTATCAACAAAAACTTCCCCAGATTCTGGGTCAAATATTTTAATGTGTCCTTGCACATGAAGTCCACTTTGTTCGTCGGGTTTGCGTTCCGCAGAGTCGTTATTTTCGGGTAAAGATTGCATAGTTTTGTCCATATCAGTATTTAGCTGTGGTATTATCATGGTGTATAACTCGCTTGTGCTTTGATAAATTGCGCAGGGCTAGTAGTACTGCCTTCTAATCCTGTGCCATCAGCAACATTTGCTGCCATATTTAACCATGTTGTGTATACCGTGTTACCTGTAATTATTTGGGTTGAGCTGGTGTCAATCACTCGACTATTTGCAGCATGTACATTAGCTGCACCAGTTCCGCCAATTCCTCTTCGAATTTGTCCCAAAGTATTAGCAGTAACCAGCTCTACATTTGAACTACTAATGTAAACATTTGCATTCGCATAAACATTGCCCAATGTTCTATATACATTACTGTCAAACGAAATCAATGAATCAACGGTGAATTCAGTATTGGCGGTCCACGGCGTTGCTGTTGTTAACAGTACGTCAGTGTATCGACGGTAGTACGATATGCGTTCTCCGTTAATATTGACCACGCCCGGTACTGCATTTGCAGGATTTGGTTCCGGTAAAACAGTGGCATCAGCAACATGAATTATTGTATCATTTATATTTAAATTGGCACTTAGGCTTGTTGTTGCAGCAGCACTAATTCTAGTAAACTCTACTGCATCATTTAATGATTTAAAAATAGTGTATCCCCAAACCGCAGTATTTGCTTCATTCTGTGTAAACACACGCATTTCTAAAGTATCGTATACTCGTCCAGGAATCAATTCTTCAGGAGCATGACTTGCATAGGTGTCAATATACGCACCGCCAACAATGTTAATATCTTCAGGTCTGGTTCCTAATTCAGTATCTAAATAATCGCTTGTGATAATTGTATCTGTTACTGTACTTAAATCCAAGTACGAGATAGTAACATTGGCATTGCCTCCTGTATTAACTTCTACAATATTAGATGTTGTTGTAATGCCGTTTATACTAATGATATTAGGTAACTCTGTTGTGAATCCTGTAGTAATATGTACAATATCAATTTCTCTGCTGTTAGTTACTGTTTGTAATACATAAGCATTTGCTGTTGTATTTGATTGTGTAATATAATCGCCAACGTTTGCACTAACCGCACGATCTAGGACTACTTTGTACGTAGTTTCTATCGGAGTGTCACCAGTTAAGGTCATTCGATCATTGCTGACATTAACAATAGTAAAATAACCATTATTCGCAAACGGGAACGGTGCATGTGCTTGTATTCTAATAGATTGATCTAGAGCAAATCCTAACTTCTCAAAATCAATCAATTGAACATTTCCGCTATTGATTGTTAATCCTGTGTAGTTAAAGCTAAACACGTTGCCGGTAACTTCAAATGAATTGGCTCTAAACTCAGGACCATATACATTTACACCCGGATACTCTATTCCACTCATCAATTGAGCTGGATCTTTTCCTGGCATTCCTAAATCAGGTTGATAGTAAGCAAAAATTCTATCAACTGCATTTAGTAATATGTTTCCGGTACTAATTTTATTGTATCTAGTAAAGTCAAAAATTGATTGCGAACTCACGTTGGCATTAACTGCAAGGAATGATTCATTATTATATACAATAATATTACCTGACGATACGTAAACGTTACCTGCATCAGTTGCAACATTGCCTGATGTAACTACAGTATTTGCGTATGCAGTATTTGGTTGCCATAATACTAAATTACTGCGATATGCTAATCTATCAAATTTTATTGTAGTTTCAACAGCACGAATTGTGTTATAACTTAAATTTGCATTGCTAGAGAAATACTCGTTGCGCAACAATGGATATGCTGTGGCTCCTTTGCCATCTCCGTTAATGAAAACTGTTGGAGTAGAAGTATACCCTGATCCGGCATTGGTAACATAAACACCTGTTACACGACCAGTAGCAGTGTTTATAGTTGTAATAGCAGTTGCTCCACTACCGCCACCACCAGTGATTTCAACATTAGGCGCTATAGTATAATTTAACCCTACATTGCCAACGATAAAATCACTGATTTTATATGTGTAATTGTTAGCCCAGTTAATATAGGTGTCTGTTGTGAATAATTCAGCATCACTGGTTCTGCTAATATCGGGACTTCTAAAAGTCAATGAGCGAGAATCATACTGACTTGGGATATCAAAATCTGTCCAGTCACCATTAGCCGTATCAACTTTATCATAAATTGGAATGTATTCTTTGATCTGAGTACGATATGGTTTAACTTCGTTTATATACTCTTGATAGAAAGTTTGATCATCCTTAACGTAGTTGGGGATTTGTTCCAATTTACGCAATTGGTGATATACATCAATGAAACTGGTTTTAAAGATCCAGTCTGGACTTTTTTGTTCAGTGAAAATATAATTCATTAAAGTAAAAAATAAATTATTAAATTCAGAAGCCAAGTCATTAATTAAAATTTCAGCAAATACACTGTCAAAAATGTTTTGTATTTCTGGTCCAGCTTGTGGATCAAATCCTGTAGTATCATATACCGCAGAGTCAAAACCAGCTCCTACATTTACATCATACAGTGATGTGTTTAATTGCACTGTAGCAGCTTGTGCTGCAGTTAATACAAGTGCCCCGGTGGTATCAACTTCATATATCAGCCACTGTCCTTGATCGTTGTCTAGAACTTTTACATAATCACCAGCGGTTAACGAAAGTGCCTGTGTGTCGGAGTATCTGTTTACAACATAATTGATATCTTTACCTGCTACAAATGAACTGCTGTACCAGTCAGTTGCTGTCCAAAACAATTCTGTTTTATAACTTTGTAAGCGTTCTAATTCAAAAGTTTTTGTAATAGAATTAAACGAATAGATACTCCATTTACCATCTTGACTAGAATCGCTAGGAATTAATACCGAATATCCATCTGCAAATGTGTCTGTATTTAAATATGATAATTCTGTTACACTTTCTGTTTGAGAATCAAATCCAGATACAGGCAAAGGTTCTTGTGTGTATAATAAAGAAGGATTTGAAATCAATAAAACAGGATCTTGCAAGAAAATATTATTAACCGTTGACACATAGGTTTTAAGTGCGTTGATTCGATTTACAAACAATGTCTGACGTGGAGCAGATAATATACCAATCTGATCTTGTGGACGTAAAATTGGGTCAGGTACCAGTAACCCGGTTGCTGTGGTTCCTACTAGACTTTCTCGCAATTTATCTATTATTCTAGTAGGTATTGTTACCGCAGAAGTTCCTTGTTGAACTAGTTGCCATTCGTTGTGTATTAAATTAGCATTTCTAACAGTAGCAGTATCAAAATGCAAAGCAACATCGGAATCAACCAGTTTATCAGAAATATTATATAACCCCGCACTGTTTGGTGCCAACAATGCTATATACGGAATACCCTGATCCTTGGGATTCAAAATATAATTTTCTAATACACTGGTGCTTAATGTTCTACGTGCTACATTCGGATCAACTTCTGTTTTGCCACCAACCCAATAATAGTATTTTTGTGTTATGATTCCAGTCGCTGAATTAACAATAGTTACAGAACTGTATGCTGTATCGTCTGCGTATCGAGGAATACCGTTTCCTCCACTGGCAACATACTGACTAGGTAAAAAGTCTGATTCTACCCATTCGTATATTTTTACTATGCTTCCTGGGAATAGACTACCCCAATTTTTTATTCTATATTGTAAACTATCTTGCTCGTAATCAATGAAACTGGCAGTGGTCAAATCCCACCAGGTGCGTCCCACATGTCTGTCTGTCCAATAGAAATTTTCATTAAGTATAGTGTCAGCAGCTACAGATCTATTGTATGATGCAGGATCATACGTTTCTTTATAGTCAAGTTCTTGATCAACTATGCCTAACAGTTTGCCCTTGACTGGATCCAAGTAATCAAAAAAGTCAATGATAGTTTGGCTGACTGTATTATAGATAAATGCACTATTAAATGCTTCTGTGTCGACTCTTGGTTCTTTGTATTTGGTCAATGTCCAACCTGATGTAGCGTTGTCATTGAAGAACGAATACACACTGCCGCCTTCGGTGACAATTCGATAATCATTAGTTACGCCAACAACTATAAAATCATTAACAATGTCAATTGCTGCGCCAAAATTAAATCCAGTATCTAAATTAGGTCCTTCCAATTTTTGTGTATACACAAATAGTGAATGATTACTTGCAGATTCGAAAGGATTGGCCATGAGATTATAGATATACACTGCCCCTGAATCTCTAATGTTATCTACAAATGTTGTTGTTCCATTATCAAATGATGTAGCAGCAGTAATCGGTAAGGTTGAATCTATATCTATTGGTATAGTAATATCACCGCCGTCGCTGCCAATTGCTAGTGTACCTGTGGTTTGATCTACTTTGATAGTAGATCCAAAAGTTTCTCCGCTGGCTTCAGGATGTTTGAAAACTTGAACATACTGATAATTTGTTATTCCTAAGTCTGCCAATGCAGTACCAACACCGGCTTTAATGTCGAGTTTTTTAGCAATAATAACCACACTACTATTGATTTGTAGTTTGTTATTGACTGTGGTTGCAGTCACGCCTGGTATTTGTGCAGCATTAATTAACGATACAACAGACGCTAATGTGGTACCACTAAATGTTACTACACGATTGTTGATTATAATCGAATGCCCTGGCGTAACTGTAGGTGATGATACTGTACCAGTAACAGTTCCGTATACGCGGCCAAGATTAACATATCTAGTTACTAAACCAAAACGGTAATTGGATTCTAAATAATTCGGGCTACTGACATATATGTTACAGCCAGTGCTGCACATTGTCAGTTGACTACCAAATCTATCACCGTACGATGTTACCACTTCAGGATAAATTACCTGATTAAAAATAAATTGATTTGTCTCAGCTGTAATTAAACGACCTTTTGCTGGTGTAGCATATGATGGAAACTGTATATTATTTGTTCCTACTATATAGTAATCAAATCCTAAGGTTAATGTGTTGTTGTCAGCTTTCACTGCAAATACAGAATTAAAATTATCAGGAGTAGTATATGTTCCAATTACACCATCAGTTACAAATTCAGTAACAGTACGATGATATGTGTATACTGCACCGGTATTGGCATTACCGTTTACTAATTCTTGATTTGCTCCAACTGCAATACTTGCACCATCTGCACTACATACAACCGCGGATCCAAAATTGTTATTCCCTGCGGACTCAGCACCAGGTAAAGTGCCAATCAATGAGTAATAGCTATTTCTACGTATAATTGTAATTTTTTCAAAGTTTGCAGGTAGACTTGTAAATGTTATTGTTGTACCACTAACTGTATAATCAATTCCAGGAAGATACTCAGATGCTCTCAGCGGAGATGTAACAATAATTTCCGATGCCGATGCAGCAGAAGTATTCATTGTAAATGAATAATCAATGCCATTACCTAAAATATTTTGCGTGGTCTCTGTTCTGTTGTTAATCAATGCATAGCAAAAAACAGAATTAGCGCCAGGGGAACCTACATATAGATAACGACCATCATGACTCATTGCCAATGCTGCACCAAATAAATCAGCAGGAGAACCAGATTCATTGGCTATAATTTGAATTAGTACCTGATTATAAAATACGTATAAGCATCCTTGACTGCTTGAAGATTCTGGTGCTGCAACTATCAAATATCCACCGCCATTGGCCAATACTTTACCAAAACTAGATAGATTGGTATTATTGCCCCACAAGAAACCGTACGGATCCCACTGGCGTTCGGCATTTTGAGCATATATAGAAACTCGTCCACTACCGCTATCCGGTGCACCAGCATATAGATACAATCCGTCGGGACTTAGGCTAACTGCACGACCAAAGTGATCGTTACCTGAGTATTGACTTGCGCCTAATTCAATTTTTGCATCATAAGCCCATGGATCTGTTTTAGTGTATACTCCCCAGTTGCTATTACCATCTAGGTCATTGACCCATATTTTATCGTTGTATTCCCAACCCCCGGGCGGAGTAATAGTATCAACTTCGTACGGGTAATCAATTTTTACTGATATTAATTTAAATAAAATTCCCGTACCTATTGCAGCCTGAGATTCAATCATTTGTTGTAGATTCTGATATAGACTGATATAGAATCGAGTACTATCAATAATCTGTGTAACTTGGTACACGCCATCAAATCTTGGATCAAAGTTTTTTATTGCAATAATATCATCTTGTTGCAATCCTGATTCAGCACTGGTTATTACTTCTACTGTGCTATCCAGCACATATCTCATTGCAAATACTGTCCCGCTTAACGGACTAGCACGGTAAACATTCCAATCGTTATTAAAATCTCTTGCAACCCAAATTTTATAACCTGTGCCAATTTGATTTATAATGGTTGTTAAAGTGTTGTAATCTTTAAGGCTAAAAATAGTAGCATCTACATCATCTAAATTTACAAAACCTGCGGTAGGCAAAGGTTTAAATTGTACTGGATTTCCTGCATCTTCTGTTCTAAATACATTTGCTGAAAAAACTCCGCTGGATTTGTATAACTGTTCTACACTATATTCAACAATGTCTTCTTGTGCAGTTGTTGTAGAATCTGTTAATTGAAACACCGCAGGATTACTGTCAAAATCTGATTCAGATAAAATAACTTCTGCAAACTGGTTTACATCTGTCGCACCGTATTCGCCTACTCTAACAGCCCAATTTTCATAAAAATTAACCGTTGTGTTAAGATTATTGAATTGTGCTCCTTTAAGAGCGTTGACAGAATTTGCAGTTCCTTTTTGTGTAATTAAACCTTGATAGAATTTGCTTTGTGTGGTTGGATCAATACCTAAATTAGTAAAGTACTGTCTATTTCTAAATCCAATTAATCCGTTACTGAACAATTGCAATGATTCATTGATTGGTTGATTGTCAACATCGTAATAGTTTAACGATTGACTAGCATTGGTTGCAAAATTATTAACCATCCCCGACTTTAATTCAGTTGATGCTATCTGTTGCCATTGCGAAGTTTGGAATTGATCTGCTGCAATGATATTTTCTAACGCTGTGTAGTATTTGGATTTGTTTGTTACAATAGACCCTTTAAGATAATCGCGACCAGGTTGCCAACTGTCAATTTGTGTACTACTATACATAAATCCAGGTAATTCCAAACTACCATTCCAGCCAGTGGTCTTTGCTCCTACTAGTTTTAATCTATATTGTCTATTACCTAATTCCGGAACATAGATAACGTCTTTGAACACTGTTTGATTATCTAAGATTAACAAATGTTCGTACTGTACTAGATCAAATTCAGCTAAACCAATAGTTTGATTTGCAACTGCATTAAATGTGAAAAGATTACTCTCGCGCGAGACAGTAAAATTATTCTTTTTAATAGGTGTGTAATTTATATCTAATACTCGACTACGATCCGGTATATTTTTTATTTCATCAACAACAGCCTGTGGATCGTAAACTTTAATAGTACCTGATAGAGGGCTTAGTACTATTATGTTTCCGACTGCCCAACCTTGACTGGTCCAATGCAAGAATTCTTTGGCACTTAATACCCAATCTTTTTGTTCTCCAAGTTCAGGATCTCTGTCAGTGAATATGAATCCTTGCGATTTCAGGTATCGTTCATATCCAACTAAGAAATCAACCACTTGTTGTTTGGTGTTAAATTCAAATCCGTAAGGAATTGTATACTTGATTTGTTTAAAGTCTTTATAAATCACTCCACGTTGATTGCCAACAGTAATTGTATAAGCATTATTATTAACCTGACTAGGGATCATAAAGAAGTAAGGTTTTGTTAGATCATAACCGCTAACAGTATAACCGTTTGCACTACGCTCAACTATAACAGCACTGTAAGCAATCTTATTAACAGGTGATCCTTTATACAGCTCTAATCTATAATTTTCTTCTGGTACCACAACACTGTCATTGATACTACTTGGACTGCTTTGTTCTGCCAATAGTTCAATGAATTTTTTATCAGTATAACCGCCAACTTTGTAACACAATTGTACAGTCAATGCCGATAAGTTATCTTTAATTAATTTGCCGGCATCATTGATTCCAAGATTTTTAACATAATCATAAATCCAATTTAAGTAACCTGACGCACGTTCAACATTACCGGAACTATCAGCATAACCGTTTACTTTTACTGCAGTTGGTACTAAATGCTGTCCTGTGGTAGGCGTTACAAACTGACCAGTTACTCGACTACGGTTGTATTGTTTGGTATCTATTAACAAAGAAAAATACTTTGCAGGTTTTGCTAATGCCATTGCTTGTTGTAATGCAAATGGATATTCACTACTGCGTCTCCATGCCAATTCAGCTGGACCAATATCTCCGACTGCGAAACTTACATTAGCTTTGGCACTATCAAAATTTGTAACTAACATTTCCTCGGGACTGCGCAAGTTGCCACTATCATCCACTGGAATGATTTGTCTTAGTCCGAATACTGTGTCTACACCATCAACGGTTTTGATAATTCGTCGTTGATATCTTAGATCAATTCCTGCACGTGATCCAGCATGAATGTACCCTAGCTCTAAGTCACTCCACAAAATATTATTACCACCAGTGTAAGGTGCTGGCCCGTAACGATCATCCCAGTAGTCGGGCTTTTCACTGAATCCCAACATTTCCCATGGATGCGTGTGAGGACGGTCGGTATCGTAGAAATAACGATAAATGCTGCGCCAGGTGCCCGGCAATGTTTCTCCATTAACAACATCAAAGAATTTTTTATAATTCCAAGTAAATGGATCTGACGATTTGAACACATTGTTTGTAGTAAAATCTACTCTATTAGTGCCTACCCAAGTTAAAAATCCACGACTTAATATTTGAGTAAATTCTTGTCTAGTGTAGTCTGTTATTCTAAACTTGCCAGGCATGTAGTCATTGATGTTAAACAATGTCACATCGTATTCAACCTTGATATTATTATAAATTCTGCGTTCTAGTTCTAATATCAAATTATCTCTAAAGTCATTGAATGCAGGAGTGATACTACCATCATGACCTTGTATGACTGTTATTGGTTCTCTATAGGTATTATCTACAAATATTTCCGGAATAAACTTAGGATGCAATCCTAATTTTGTTGGAGTCTCGGGAACGTAACTACCATCAGTGTTGTTATATTCAACAATGGTAACAATGTCTCCGTACAATAAATTAAAATTATCTTGGAAAACAATTGCAGGACGAGTCTGACTAAAATAATAGTCCTGATTTTTAATCAATAAAGTTTTTGTTGTAATGTTGTCTAATGTGCGAGTCAAATAAACCAAAACTGCTTTGTTACTGACCAAAGTGTCCTGATAAATGTTTGTAATTTCGTAGCTGCGAATATTTGTATCAAATACAGTATAGCTTGGTAGAATCACACGCTCGTCTTCGCCATGTGGTACCATGTCGCTATAGTGCCATGGGAAACTTTCTGTCTTGACAGCATTTATTTTAGACATAATAGTGTCTACGCTGCCCACAATATCTTTTCTATCTAGAGGTAAATTTGCTGCTAGTTCTAAGAATTTAATTTTGAATTGACTGTATTCTTTAAGAGATAATTTAATACCATCCACAAAATTCATAGTAGGATGATTTAGAAATAACCCAGAATATATAACCGGCGCACTGTGTTGTAAGATACTACCGCCTTTATTAGTTACAACAATATCTCTGATATTACTGTTACCTGGAACTTCACCAGTGACATCTAAACTATTGTTTTTTAATGTTACCAAGTGATTCCGCATCTGCCCTAATGTTAATGTTTCTAAATTTGTGTTTAGACTGTTAACATCTAGATTCAGTGGCACTTCGTAATAGGCACTCGTGGCACTATTTAAACTGTTGTATATGCTTATGAATACTACATCGCCAACTGTAAGTATGTCGGGATTGACTAACACTGCTAATTTATTATTGATTCTTGTAGAAACAAAGTTATCAGGGGTAATCGGTGTATTGTTTATTACAACTTTTATATTTGATACTGTTGTACTGACATCAGGCAGATATTCTATTGGAAATAGATTGGTCGTACCATCGTAGACATAATCGTAAATTTGATACTGTTGACTGAAGGTATCATTGATGGTCCAGATGTTAACACGCTGGCTTGTGTTTCTAGATAAATTCTTTTGCAATAAACCAGAGTTAACTGAAACAGATTGTGTAGAACCTCCGGCAATCAAGTACGTGAATGTATCAGAATCAAAATTATTGTCAAATTGAATATCGCCTTGTGCTGTAAAGTTTTTATAACTTAACGGTATTCCTAATACTGGATCGTTGGCACCAGTGCCTCGGCGATATGAAAATAGTTTGGTACCTAGAAAGCTGCTACCTGGATATGCAGATGAATCTGCAAAACTAACACCATTGGAATTAATTACATCAAATGTAGGGTCTTGATTGACTGCGGTTTTTTGTTGGGATTCAATCCACCGAGTGCCATTGTAATGCCATTGCTTTCCACCATTACTTCCGGAATTAACAACAATAGTGTGCCCTGCTAACACTTCAGTATCGGTCGCTTCTTCAAAATATACTCTATAAACTGCAGGTTCAGGTAGCTGTGTTGTCAGTTCAACGTTGAAATTATAAATTTTATTTCTTACATTGTTATCTGAGTCAGAGCTGAATACCACACGATCACCGTCGGTAAATGTAACAGAAATTCCATTTTCGTCTACGTAAGTAAAACTTGTAGTACTAGTACACACCGCTCCTTGTATCTGCACGTAAGCATTGGTTACTAATGTATCTAATATATCAACTGGTTTTTTAGCTTCTGTGCCAAAATTGTACAAATTCAAACTGGCATCAAACTCTATAATTGGACGTTTGGCTCGTAGTGTCTGATCTAGTACTAGGTCTGATTTATTGTAACCGGCTGTTTTTTCAACAACATCTACATGGAACCAACGATTACTTCTACTCCATCCATTTTGATCTAGGCTTGAACGCTTGATTGTAAAATAATCAGGGTTCGACAAATCATTGTCAAGTTCTGGTGCCACTAAATCAGTTGTCGACACTAATCTAATAGAAGTACCAACACCTTCGACATAGTATGCATTATTTGCATAATCGCCTATTGCTGTTGAATCAAATCTAATTTTTAAACCATTGGTAAAAATTATACCCTCTGGACTGGTGTAGTTTGCTTGTCCAATAATATCATTGTCTGGATCAATTTGAGTAAGTTCAGGGTCAACAATTTTAATACTACCTGTTGCATTTTGACTGTTGCTGTTTTGATAAAATAACGTGTCCAACGGTGCAGTAATAGCAGGTACTTCATTGAATATATCTAAGCGGCGATAAAATTCACGTCCTGTGTTATTTGTACCAGCACGAATTCGTACTTTCTGCTCGTTGAGTACTCCTGTATCTTTAAGCAAATAGATACGTTCCACTCCAGCCGGATCAAGCACCAGTTGTATCTTGTAAATACTGGTTCTTTCTGTCAATGGAATTATTTCGCTAATATCAAAATAAAGAAGTTGGTCAGTTCCTAAACTTGCCGTATTGGTCCAATAGACATCGTCTATATAACTATTATTAACAAACACTATCTTGGCACCATCTACAAAAGAAGTTGTACCATCTAGGCCGCCTAGTACATCGGCCAAGTCTGCAGTTGATACACCCTGAACATCTTTGTAACTCAGTGACGTAGCATAATCTACCACACCGGCTGTGATCATGTTGGTCCACTGCAATTGCGCTGATGCTGTAGGAACATTGAAAGTTACTGTTCCAAGATCTTGACCATTGTTGGCTACACCCAGTACTGAACGTGTGCTAAGATTTGGCAGATCTCTATTAAATCCTGAAGTACCTGCGCCTGATTGAACGTAAAACTTATTGTCAGCTTGATTGATTACAAATTCATATTTGCCACCGCGAGCTAAAGTGATAGTGGGATTTGGTATATCTCCGTAACCAGTAAAAGTATATGTTTCAGTTACTGAATCATAAAAAACATCAAAAGTATAATTCAAAGGAACAGCATTGGTACTAATCAGCACTTCGTCTGGTCCGTTTTGTAACCAATAGTATTGGCTAAAATTAACAAACTTGTCTAGATCAATTTTTGGATCGTATGTGTAGTACTCGTTATCAAACAATCTACTATGGCGATCTTTAAGTCCACCATAGTATCCAATTTTGTTTACTATGTCTGTATATGTTGTAGCAAAATCAATTTGACCGGTAGTCGGGGTTTTAATTACCAAGCTTGGCTCAAGCTGATAATTTTGTCTATCGGTTGTGGGTTCTTCAATATAGCTATCAGTGGTTTTATACGACGGCGCAAGTTTTCTGCCAATATAGCCATTGACCTTTTTGAGATTAGGTTCACTTATTAACTGATCGACTGTTGCGTTTAAAAATTTTCTATTAACGTCAGTGCGAAAAACTTCGGGTAAAAACTGAATGGTTTTAAAAGCTGCCATTACCTATCCTATGCTATATTAAGTTGTCCAGCTGTAATTGCGCTGATAATTTGTACGTTGTCTACTGTGGCTGCACTTACTAAAATTTCATCTGGGTTTGCATTAATCTGATATAATGTCCCAAAATTACTATTAACATTAGATGGTACAATTATAATACTGCTTACATTAGGCGACAATGCACTGTGTAAGTATGCGCTAAGTTCACTAAAATAAAATGTTTCACCAAAATCCCAGTTGTTGATTTCAAAATATGTGTTGATTGCACTAATAACCTGACTCTTGACGTCATTGTCACTAATATTGACATTAGGATTTTTAATTACTTTAAATGTTGCTCTTAGTGCTGCATCAGCTTTGCTACCAAACAGAGGTTTAAATGTTGCAGTATTGTAAACAATACTGTCACTGATTGTTTTTAAATTTTCAATTGATCCAAATTCAGTACTTAATTCATCAATGGTCGGAGCAACTGGTTCTGCCACTTTACCACTGGTATCACTGATGTAGGCAAAATATTGATCGCTGTAACTTCTTGTAAGAATATAAAAGTCGATGATATTATTCGGACTTGGATCTATTCTTCTATTGTTAGGAGCATTGTGTGTATATTGGAACATCAAACGTGATCTACCAACTCTAGCAATATAATCAGTTGTTTCAGTTAATGTACTGCCTGTTGACTGATAAAATATATTTTCTGTAGTAGCGTAAAAAATTGTGCCTGCAGCGTATAAAGATATATTGGTTAAAATAGTATCTGCAGTTTGGTATTCTGACACAACTACACCTGGTGCAACTGGATCGTATCTTAAGAAATTGTATTGATCACTTGTTTTTATAAAGAACACATATTTACTCGACACGTTAACACTGGGTGCTACTAAATTAACAAATAAATCAGGATCGTCAGGAACTTCGTCCAAGTTGTCGTCTGGGAAAGTTACCTTGATTTTACGATTGTCTTCGTTACCATCAGGTTCAATGGCTCGGCCCCATACACGATAGGACTGACTATAAAATAAACTGTCACTGGTATCTGGTTTTGTGTTTGTTCTAAGAACTGTAATTGCATCTAATCGAGTACTTGCTGTTTTACTGTCATATACTCGAACATCAGGGTCAAAATAGAATCTAGTTTCTCTATCACTTTGAAAGAAATAATCAAGACCGCGGCAATTTACTGTGTACTCTTGGTTGGCAAATGATAAACGTATAAACCAACTGTTGTCTAATCCAGTGGCACTGGTGTTGCCGGCATTGGTTAAACTAAACTCTCCGGCACCAAGATTTTGTGATTCTATTAGTACCCAAGTTTTACTTGGTACATCATAACGAATACCAAAAGTTTTATAACTTAAAATATTATTAATAACAGATGTTATCAATGACTCTGACCAGTTGTTGGCAAATACAGGTATAACTTCACTTACGATTGCACCTGTTGGCACAACAATGCTTAATGTCGCTGTTTCTCCGGCACCTGGAGTAGCATACGAAATTATACTAGCCCATATCGTGGTTCTGTGAAATTCTGTACTTGGGGTTCCAGTTTGCAATTGATTTTGTGCATCAAAATATTGTCCTGCAGGTGCAGCAAACTTGACCAATGCACCTTGTGTCAAATATGTGTAACTTGTGCTAGCAAAAGTACCAGTACTTCTACCACCACTTGATCCAGTCAAAGTCCATGTGGCAGTGGGTGTGTATCTAGTGGCAGTACTGTAATAGAGATGTCGAACTGGAATAGAAGCAATCAGTGGTTTAATAACATTGCGCACAATAGCATTGACTTCTGTGCTGCTTGTGAATTGAAATACTTCAGTTTCTACATGATCAGATTCAAACACGATACCATCTTGTGCAAAAATATTAGTACTTGAATATTTTCCGGTAGTGTCAATAACATCCAAATAACGGCTAACACCAGAGCTGGTTCTGTTAACTGCTTTAACTTTGAGAATATTATTAAATGTAGTATAAGGCAATACATTATAATCTTCACCGGTTACCATACGATTTTGTGTATAGTATTGTTGAGGTGCTTTTGTTCTAATATTATCTAATGACTCTCGAGAACTAGCATTGGTTACTGTGTATTGTAGACTGGCTCTAACAGTTAAAGTTTCTGCACGACCAGTTCTACCGCGATACGGAATAGATAGAGTAATTGCACTCATTTCTTCCGGAGTAATTTTGTAAGTGAGATTGTTACTTACACGATAATAAATTCTAAAGTTTCCAACAGGAATGTTGGTAAATGCCCCGTCACCAAACACTAGATCAATTTGATCGTTGGCTCTAGTACTGACACTATATAAATTTCTTTCTGAGTCGTTATTGTTGTAAATTACATTGACGCCATTGACTGCCGGAACTTTGGTCCACAGTGTGCCTAAATTTCCTGCTGATGTCAACGAATACAACCAAACATCAGAATTGTTAATATTATCAAAATTGATGTTAACAATTCTGTTAGGTAAACTTTCTGTTATTGAAAAGTCCAAGCTTTTTAGTTCGCCTTGTTTGAACAAGAAAAAGTAACCGGTATTGTTTGATCCATTACCTTGGTTATCATTGCGATACAAGAAATTAAATGCGCCAGCTGGCGCAGGGGTTTGTTCATAGATATAATTCTGATCTGCACTGGTAGCACTTATAATTTCAAACGGATATGTAATTCCTGCAATACTTGCGCTATAGGGATAGGTTGGTGTAACATTATTAATAATGTCAATGGTGTACTCGTCTGTTTTAACGCCACTTAGAGTTTTTGTAGCACCAGGTTTGCCAATTGCTTGTGTAGCAACTAGCCCAGCATTTAGCACTGTGGTAAATTGTTCTAGCCAATTTTCATTGGTAGTATCGTTCCATCCTAGCACCAAGTTTCTTAAATTTGTGCCGGTGCTGTCGAATACTGCTTCTGTGGTACTTACGCTGTCAAATTTTAAGTATCCCGAGCTTGGAATGCCGCGCTTGGGATTGTAACTAACCAATTTTGCTAGTTTTAGTATACTGTCTCTACGTTCAGCAGTATCTAAGAAATTTTCTCTGCTGTTTAGATCTGTACGAAATGCTAAACTCTGTCCCAAGAATGCGATTAAATCAATTAGCGCAATGTATTCTGAGCTTTCAGTAAAATCGTTAAAATCTTCAGGATAGTACGTGCGCAGATATTCGATCATGCTTCTGCGCAGGGTTTCAAAGTCAAAGCTTTGGAAATCGGCTTCCCTGAAGGTTTGATAAATTTTAGTCCAATCCTGTTGGACTAATAAACTAGTTTGTCGTGTGGTAATTGCCATAATAGTACCCGTTGTTTAGTATTTATGAAGATAAAAATGTGGTACTTTTATGCTGATGTTAGCGTACTGCTAGTAGCATCAAATTGAAGGCTAAGTGTGTCTGAGTAATTACCAGGTAAAAATGTTAAATCAATTTCAATTTGTAGTCCTGAATTTAACTCATTGATCAATACTCCGTCAACTCTTAATCGAGGATCATAGTTAATAATTCGTTTAACATCTTCTACAATTGATGATTTAACGTCAGCAGTTAATGGTTCGTACAGCATGTTCCAAATAATACTGCCGAAGTTTGGATCCATTAGTTTTTCACCTTTGCGTATAGAAAAGTGATTCAATAAATCACGTTTGACTAATTCAAGATCAGTTAAACGAAACTTTTTAGTTCTGCCAATTGTGCTAAATCCGCGATATCTTGTGACCATATGTATATTTACCCGTTTAAATTGTTGCTACTGTAGGAGTTGCAGTAGCAACAGTCACGTCTGCATTTAATGTTGATATTGCATAGCGGCCTGCATTAAAAAATAATGATCCAGGACGTCCTCGACTGTCTTTTGCTGCTCCTTTTTTGCGCCATTCTGTTGCTTTATTTGCAGGCAAACTAATAGCAAGATCGGAGGATTTATTTTTTACTGCACCGGCGTCAACTTTAGCAGTGGTTACTTTAGCTCGATCTGATTGTCCAGTTAACGATGGTGGCAATCCTGCTGTTTTATCAGCTGGTAATTGTTGCGTAGAACTGGTTGAACTGGTGGTGTTAGAACCAACATTTGATTTTGATTTATTTGCTGCTGCCACTGCTGCACCAACTGCCAAAAGTGTAGTAAATGTAGCAGCGGCACCCGAGTCCGTTCCAGTGAACCCTGAAAGTAATGATTGTGCCTTGGCTATGTTCGATTGCACTGCTTGTATGTTTGAATTAGTACTTTGATCACTTGCTGTAGAGTTTAATGTCTGCGTTGATGCTCCTACTGATGTTGATTTAGCCACTCCTAGTGATGTGCCCGACAACGACGACACCAAGCTTGTACCCAATGATGCTGCCCCAGTAACTACCGAGGTTATCAGGCCACCTGTTACACTGCCTATTATGTCTGTTATAGCACCAATGGTAACATTAGCATCCTGGAATTGATATGCTACTGCAATCATACCTGCTACGGTTTCTTTGGTATCGTTATCCTTTATTCCTCCAGTTTTAATCAATGCCGGGTATTGTTCTAAGATAAATCTTTCCATGATACGATCTTGTACAACATTATCAAATGTAAAATCAATTTCTGATTTTATTCCGTCTTTGCCTAAATATGCTCCTGTGTTGGAATTTTTGTAACCATAGTTTTTTAGTGTTTTTTCGTGTACTGCGTACCGGCCTATCCTAGGGGGTTCATTATAAGTAGAATCCCAATTGGTTTCCATATACGCAATTTGTACCATTAACGCTCTAACATCAACTGATGTTAAGATCGGGATACTGGGTTTTACTTGTTTGGTTGGTGCACCTGTTGGAATATCAGGTTGATCTAAAATTGCTCTGTTAACACCTTGAGTAAATGTGGATTTTTTTGCATCATCGATTCCAAGATTACTATTAGTAGTTGATGATTTTGATGTTGTGTTACTTCTAGTATTCGCAGCTATATTTGCTTGTGCAGCTTTGACATTTGCCTGTGCTCCAGGCGGTAATGAATTAATAACTGTTGATACGTTAAAGTTGCCTGATTGTGCAGCACTAAAAAGCGCCGCTGATGATGCTGCTCCTGCCTTTACTTCTGCATTAGCATTTGGATTGTTTTGAACAAACGTGTTTACATATTCAGTTACATTAGTTGGCATGATTATTTCTTAGTATATTGTGTTTCTGACGGAACTACTTCGCCGTTAATTAATTTTAATTTTCCACTGGCTCGCGCCCATGGTTCATGAGTAGGAGTAAATGCCGCAACACTTTCAAAATCGTTTGGTACTTTGTACCATTTTTTCAAGTCATTGTCAAATCGTGCATTTGTTTGATTATAAAATTGCATCTTGGAGTTGATTTCTGGTTGTGCAGGACTTGCAGGTGTAGCCACAGTTTTACCACTTGTATTTAAATGCACTTGGCTACCAGTATACCATAGTTCTCCTGTCGTTTTCCATCCGCTGGTACCAACCGATGACACAGTCATTGCACCTGCAGAGTTAATATCCATCCCACTATTTTTTAAACTCATCAGGCCTGAAGTTTCCCAAGAGCCACTAATTGATCTTACATCCATGTTACCGCCACTGCGAATACCAACAACACCAGCATTGATATTGTATAAATCATCTGCAGTCGTTAACTGAGTTTTAGTTTGTGAATGTATTAATGCACCTGCGTACATTCTCAATGAGTCTCCGGCATGTATGTTTACATCACCGTCTGCGTGTAAATTTAGATCTTTCTGCGCACGAATATTAACGCTACCGCCACCAAATACATTTACACTACCGTCACCGTTGAGTTCAACCCAGGCTGTGCCTAAGCTATTGCTAATGTATATGGTATTTTCTGTATCATGCATTAGTAATTGATGTCCGGCTGCAGTGCGCAATCTAATTAATCTACTGTCCCCACGTACATCGCCATCGTCCATTACAAAAGTGTGCCCGCCTTTTCTTGATGCGAGTCGTTGTATGGTGGCATTGGTTATAACACCTTGTTTTAGAAGAGCGTCTAGATTGGGAACAAGAGCTAGGTCAGTTTCATATCGGCCGGGAGTGCTTATACCAAACACAGCACTAGGTGATTCACGCTGACTACTGCTAGTAATCGTGCCCCTAGTGGGATCTGTTTCGAGTCCTTGTTCAATTACTATATTGGCCTGATAAGTGTGTATTACTTTGGATAACTTGTAAAACTCTGGTGTAGTATCTTTGGCCACATTTTCGTAGTTCACTTCCGAGCTTGGCAAGAATTCACCGGATCTTCCTTTGCCAAAGCTGGGCGGCACAAACGGAGATGCTGCTTCTTTACCTGGTCTTGCAATGCCTGGCACCATGTGCTGACTTTGTGTATGCGGAATACAAGCAAACCAATACCCCCTACTGGGATCGCCCATTACAAATGTAATTAAAACAAGATTGCCAATGTCCGGTGGCACTGCCCAAAAACCATAACTTTGTAATTCTGTACCAAACTGCTCAGGCACACTGGTACCCGGAGTTCCTATAGTAGAACCACAAAATGGACTAGCATATCTAACCACATACCATTTGGTGCTATCTTCTTCGGCGCCACCAATTTCTGGAATCCAGACACTCAATCTTCCTTGACGTGACGGATCTACATTATTTTTAATAACACCCACAAACGGGCCAGGATCCATTTTTACACCAGACGGTTTACCGCTGCCGGCCCAGTCTGGTATTCGATTCGCACTTGATTTATTTGTTGCCATTGTTTACCTGTATAATTAAAATTTTGATACACCAATTACTGCTTGTGCATCTTTCATGCCTTTATCGTAGA
This sequence comes from Chlorellidium tetrabotrys, assembly GCA_032273165.1. NCBI lineage: Eukaryota > Xanthophyceae > Mischococcales > Botryochloridaceae > Chlorellidium > Chlorellidium tetrabotrys. Next base: position 15,496 of record JAUKPS010003332.1, on the reverse strand, counting down.
TTGTTTGTACACCAGTACGAATATCCTCGAATTTAACAGGATCGAGTGTTTTCAATTCTTGTCCTAATTTTTCAATTGATTCATTACCCTGTTTATTGGCTTCAGCAACCACACCCGTTGCGTTATTTAAATTTCTAATAAATTCGTACGGTTTTGGCTCAATTTTAAATGCCGGATCAAAAATATTTGTAGTACTATAAAATACAAAATTATTATACCATGCTCTACGCTCAATCTTGACACGTATTTCTTCTGCTACTGCTGTAGCTCTGTCAGGGTTCAATCTTGCTGCTTGTATTCTTTCATTGAATGTAAGTATTGTTACTACATATAAACTATCACCGTTTGATTTGGCTTCGGCAGCAGTTGCATACTTAGTTTTAGATGCGCTTGTAAATAATCTATCATATTCAGCAGTTAATTTAGCCAAGCTTGGTACTGTGTCGGATTGCGGATCTGGGGCTTTTTCCTGTGGAGCAGCATTAGGTGCATCGTTTGCATTACTTGGTGCTGCAGAAGTAGGCTGTGAGCTTTCCTTAGGTGTTCCGGTACCGGAACTTTGTGCAGGGTCATTTGTGGCAGGACCGTTACCGGCTGCAATCAGTTTAGGATCAGTTGCTGGCGGAGTATTGCCGCCACCTGCACTTCCACTATCCGACGGTACATCATTCTTGACTGAGTCAGGTTGTCCCGCTGCAGTTGTTGATGTCTTAGGCGTATTGGATTTTGCGGTACTTAGAGCATCAAAATCATCCACATACGTTGTCATGCGCACAAGATCTAGTACCTGTGTGAACTGTCCTCTAGCAAAAGAACTTTGCACTTTTTGAACTTTATACATTCCTGTAAATGTTCCATTGGTGTCTCTACCATTGGTCAACTTTGTTTGTTTGTTGACTATGCCAATGGCATCATTGATATCAACAACATTTTTAAAATTTAACTTGACATACACTTGTTCTCTATCAAACAATATCTGCCCTTTGTCTCCAATTGGTCTTGCAGAATTTGGTTCTGTATTTGTGAGATATTTGTTGTAAGTGTCAGGTGATGCTGGATTATAATAAATGTCGTCTTGTTTAATGTATGCAGGATCGCCAATAATAGTCAACTTGATGTTTAACATGTCTCCACGTTGTGAAGAATATATGCTTTTCTTTAAATCAGCCACTATATGATCTTTTGGTTGTTCGGCAGAATTCATGGTTCCTGCAGAAGAATTGTGCCCACCTACTTCTGTAGTTACTGGCAATATTGCTGCCCTTATCGATGCATTTGTACCTGCAGTTGTTATGTCAACGGCTGCTTCTGAACTTTGTCTATTAGCACCACCACGTTTCACTTGATCTCGATATGTAGATAACTGTGTGTAGTATGTGCTATCAAAGTCAATATCAGCCCTGATAATATCCATATTTTGACCTGTGTACCAATAGTTGTAAGTTCTAACAGCGGCGCTTGTTTTAATTTGCGATTTCTTGAAGCTGGGATGATATTGATTGGCTGTAGTGTAAGGTAGGATTGTGTACAACACTGTCTTACTGTAAGCATTTCTATTAAGATCAAAATCACTCAATACAACTTGAGGTATTACTTTAAACCAATTTAAATCTAGAAATTTTTCATCTATCTTTTTTGCAGATGTACTAGAACGATCGTTTTCGTTGGTAGCGCCTGAGTAATTGGCATTTGCTTCCGACTCTTCAACTTGTTTTCGATATTCAACAATTTGTGTTGTAATGTAATCACTTTTTTGAACAATCTTGTCAACAATATCAATGATACTGGTACCAGGATGAATCGGAAATACCTGCTTCTTTTTAAATTGATCGTCAGGAGCTCCAATTGCCTGTTCTTTACCTCCCATGGTATTGTCCCTACTTTGTGCTGTTTCCTTGTTAACAATGGGTGATTTAGCAATACGTTGATCTGGTATATTAAATGCAATCAGTGTAGGAGGATTTTTTGACAGCCCTTGCTTGGCTACTTCTTTCATGTATTCATTGTATGCTCCAACAAAACTTGCGGAGTCATATGTTATTGATTTAGTTATTCTGGTACGCTCAGCTTCAATTTGTGCCGGGGTTGGTGGTTGTTGTTCTCCACCCCTGATAATTGTGTGCTCTGCTTTCCATTTGTTTAACTCTGATTCAACACGTTCTTTATTTGCAGCAAGTTGTTCTTTAAATCCATTGGCAATATCTTGAGCATCAGAACCAGTGCTAAAAAATTCTTCTACAGTACTGGCTTCAATATTGAAATTTACAGGAACAGATGCTACTGACATGTTAAATGCCACATGGTTGTACGGTATAGCACGTACTTGATATACTGTTCCTCCAGTGTTGGGACTTATTTTTAATTCTAAAAATTTTATAGGAATACGTTTTCTAACAATCAAACGATCTTGTTTTTTGCTATCGTTGTACCATGGATCAGTTGGGCTGGCTAGAAAATCAATTTCTAATAGATACGGCTGTTCCATGTAGTTTAATGATTTATCATTGGACGTTTCGCAAGCACTCAATAATCTATCTAGCAACGATATACCATGTGGTTCGGTGATAGTAAATGATATGTCAATTGCATTTGTGGCTTTTGTTTTAGAATTTAATCCAACTACTGTAAGTATTGATAGATTATCAATGAAAAAATCATCTTGAAAATCCCGATGCCGACCTACACCTCTTACGAACGTATCCTCAATTTTTACATCCGGTCCGGGCTTGTTGGCATATCCGCCGCCGCTGCTCATTAATGCATATTTTGGAGTAAACGCTTCGGGATTGGCAGCCAATGAATTATAATCATCTTTTTCTAAGAAAAATAAAGTAATTCTATATGTGTAGCTTGAATAATGGTGCAGCACATTCTCTGTAGCTACACCTTCGCCAGAGTATCTTAAGCTACCGTTTGCTTTGTCTTTGTCTGAATCTGTTTTCTGCCCACTGACTCCTGCATCGCCTTTTACTGTATCAGTTTTTTGTTGTTTTGTCTTGTTAGAATTGTCACCAGATTCTGACGATGCTTCTGATGGTGAACCTTCAGGCGGTGGTGGTTGATATGGATCTCTAGTTGGATCGTCATCGTTTTTGATCTTGGCTGCTTCTGCATCACTGACCGATTGTGGATCAGCAATGTCTGACGGTGGCGTGCCTTCTCCGGTTGCTGCTGCGGGTGCATCGTTGGTTACTTTTTGTTCTGCTGTTTGTCCTTTAGCAGAGTTTTGTTGTGCCTGTTGTGTTGTAGCTGTTTCTAAGTCTTTTTGTAATTGTTCTAATTCTGTTTGGCGCTCGGCAATGGCACGCTCTTGTGCCAGTCGTTCACTGATTAAATCTCTATAGATGCGCTGTTCATTTTCTAATGCAGCTTGATTTCCTGCTGCCTTGGCTTCTTTTATCTTTTGTTCAGTGACACCAATAAGATAATCAGTCCCGCCCAGGGGCAGTAGTCCATCAGCTCCACGACGTGAAGCTGCGCTACCACCAGATCGAGATTTTATTGAGTCTTGTAAAGACTTAATTTTACTTTCTATAGTTGCTACGTCAGCCACTGATTATACCCCTAGGTCTTTGTTAAGAGTGGCTAATTTAGGAATGTAAATTTGCACACCAGCACGAAAATCCATCATTGGATCTTTTAACACATTGGGATTACGTTGTGCAAATACCCACCACAGTGCGCTGTTGCCATATGTGTCATGTGCCAGCATGTCGGGTCTATATTCATAAACTTTATCTATAGAATACAAAACATCGTCTGGATATTTGGTAATGGGTCTATCAATCATGACATCTAAAAAATTACCAAATTTTTGTGTGCTAAAATACGGACTAGTTGTTGAATATGTTATCTGTGCCATTATAGGTATCCTCCTGATCCACCCTTGGAAATCAAATCACCTTTAGCAAATGATTCGTAGCTGAATGAGCGTTGTGCCATTCTACTGTAAACTGGTTGCAGTGTGAGCTGAAATTGACTCGCAGTAGGTACTCGCGTTTTGTAATTGTCTATAGTTTGAGTTGTTATTGTTCCAGGATTGCCCGCAGATGTTGCATTTTTGCCTGTTCCGTTTACATTAATACCAACACCGCCTGATGCAGCTGATCCCGACGTCTTCGCACTTGTTTCTGTTTTTGCACCTGGGCGACTTGTAGTTACTTCCATATAGTCAACATCAGGTGGCATGGTATGTGTAAAACTAGTAACCACGCATGGAACATGCGGTAAATAGTGTGCACCATATCCGTCTAGGTAAACGATAGGTGGTGGACTGCCTTGATATTGATTTGTGTCACCGTAAAACATTTTAGTGCAAGCCCTGAAGAAATACACAGCAGCTAAAAAATATGCTGCTTCGGGTTGATTTTGCACTGTAAAATCTGCATTAATACTGATAGCAGACACTTGGCTTGATTCATAAAAGTAATTTGCATAGTTTGCATGAGTCAATGGTGTTGATCCATAGTTGGCCATGTGCGATACTGTGACACTGGGAACATAAGGAAATATTACCCCGTCTGTGTTTTTAAGAACACCCACTATGCCAGGATCTTTTTCAGCATAGTATAGAATTTTACTTGCAGGATGTATGCTTACTCGTATTCGCCAATCACTCGCACTTAGTCCAGTTGAATCCTGGAATTTGACATTGTCAGGAGCAGGCAGTCCTCCGTTTTCGGTTGATCCACCAGTTCCTCCGAAGTTGACTCCAGACATTGCACGTCTAGCCGCTTCAGGGTCTCCGCTACCCGATGTGTTGGGTTTATCCCAACCTGGACCCGGATACGGTTTGTATATACCGTGTTTAGAACGCCATGCTGCTTCGTCTTCGTTTGTACGTAAGTTGGTAGGTTTTCCTGAACTGTCTGTTACTACACCCATAATAAATTCCTCTTGCTATTTTAGTATTTATTTGTTAAATTAACACTATATTTAAAGGATCACAATGAAACACAATTATCTTAATAATAGAGATATTTTAAAAGAAATCCACAAAAGTAAAACCACATATTGCAGCTATTTGTCACCATCGGATGGAGATTACGACATAATCCTGCCCAGCGTTGAAAAAATAAACAAAAAGAATACCACAGAAGGACGTAAATTACGTGCAGAACGTCTAGGGCGAGCTGCATACGATGCTGCTCAAGCAGAAAGCACTACTAAGCTGAAGTTAGATGATTTTTCTATTAAACCTAGCAAAATTGCCGATACAGACGTAGTGTTTAGAATAATGACCTGGGAACACATACCAATTGATCTAGTTAAAACTAAAAAAGCCGCAGACAAGCTAGCTGAAGAAGAAGGCCCGATTGTTACAGAATATGACGATGATGGTATAGAAATTGCTGCTCCTGCCAAGTATGTTAAAGTAAACTTTCCGCCATTTTATCATTACAGACTTGATGAAAACGGTAAGCCTTACTTGGTAGGCAAAAGTCATTGGCGGGGTGATTTAGCGACTGGAGAATTTTGCAGGGATCATGGTGACATGACCAAGAAGCTGGCACACATGTTCATGAAGCTGTGCGAACGTTATGCAACACGCTCAAACTGGCGTGGTTACACCTACAATGATGAAATGCGAAGTCAAGCATTGTTACAGTTAAGTCAGATTGGACTACAATTTGATGAAAGCAAAAGTCAAAATCCGTTTGCGTATTATACTGCTGCTATCACCAACAGCTTCACTCGAGTTTTAAATATCGAAAAACGTAATCAAAACTTGCGTGATGATATTTTAGAAATGAATGGGTTAACACCAAGTTATACTAGACAGGGCATGAGTTCATGGGGTGGTAATACTACTTCGGGTGATTATAGCGAAGAGTAAAAATGACTCCTATAAAAGTAAAACACATTCTAAATAAGAAGTTCAATGTAATTTGTTTTGAGGATTTGTCTGATCTAAGAATATCGCAGAGTGCTGTATATGACTTATTTAAAAGACACCAGAAATTAACGTTTGAACCAAATGAAAGAATAATTTTGTACAGCAGTTTTGAACCCGAACAAGAATTCCTAGATCATATACAAAAAGCCGCAGTTGCTGAAGATATTAGTAATTATTTTATTTTGTTAGTAACACCGTACGATCTTTCTTCAAAATTAAACGTGGCAAAAGAAAAGTTTAGTAATGATGATTTACCTATACAAAACCAAATTATTAAACTAACCCAAACTAAATCTTTTACCAAAGACAAATTTGTAAAAAATTATGCTAGTGTCTGTGCGTTTCCTTTCTCACAGCTTGAAGTAAATCATTTACTTCAATTTGACGTAAATGCATTTCAAGTTACTCCCTGCTGTAAAATAAAAGTATCCGGGGGAGTAGGAGATTTAACTAAAGCATCATTAACAGATATTTTTTATGGTCCAACAATGGAAAATATTAGAAATAGAATGTTACGAGGTGAAAAAATTGAAGAGTGTTCGACATGTTGGAATAACGAAATTAATCAATCAACTAGTCTTAGAATCCACAGTTTAAATTTAGTTGGAGAAAGACTAAATCAATTAATTGATAACCCGCAATGTGAAATTATTAATTTTAGCCCTTCGAACACTTGTAATTTTACTTGCAGAATTTGTAGTCCATTTTTTAGTTCAAAAATTGCAGCAGAGGAATTAGTCCACAATAAATCTGAAGAAACAAAAAATTCAATTATTACAATAAAAAATTTATTTGAAACCAATAAAAATTTATTTTTAACAGACATCCCGGAAACATTTAAAAATATAAAAATTTTGCATTTACTTGGTGGAGAGCCGTTATTATGGAAGCAACTTAAGGAATTACTTAACAATCTAATAAGCATAGGATATGCTAAAAATATAGAAGTTCAAATGAACACAAACGGCAGCATTTACAATAAAGAAATCATTCTATTGTTAACACAGTTTAAAAAAGTTCAGATCGCATTCAGTATCGACGATCTAGGCACTAGATTTGAAATACAAAGGGGCGGAGAATGGAATACTATATTACAAAATATTGAATCCTATTCAAAAATTAAATCAGACACATTTAGTGTTGATTTTATGGTTACTGTTAATATTCAAAACTTATTATACCTAGACGAATTAGTCGCTTTTGCTGACAAGAAAAAATTTAACATAGTATGGACGTATCTTGAATATCCTCATTTTTTAAGTATAGATAACGTAACAGCAAAAGTTAAAGATATAGTAGTATCTAAATATTCAAATCACGATTGTACGGAATTACAATCAATTGCTTATAGAATTTCTCAGACTCCAGCAGTTAATGGATCAGAATTTTTATCCTATATGAAAGAATTAGATTCTAGACGATCTCAGAATTTTGTAAAATATCATCAAGAAATTTTTGATGCAATGTCAGGTTGATTTGATTCTTAAAAAAATATAAACTTATAAAATGTCTAACTTATTTAAAAAAGCAGCAATCTGTACAGATATACATTTTGGATTAAAAAGTAACAGTCAGATACACAACGACGATTGTTTAAATTTCATTAAATGGTTTACGGCTAAAGCCAAAAAGGAAGGTTGCGAAACAGCCATGTTCCTTGGAGACTGGCATAACAATCGTGCTAGTATTAACATTGTTACACTCAATTATAGCCTACAAGCCTTAGAGCACTTGAATGCAAATTTTGATGCCGTGTATTTTATTCCAGGTAATCACGATTTATACTATCGTGATAAGAGAGATGTTCAGTCAGTTGAGTGGGCCAAGCATTTATCAAATGTACATATCTGCAACGATTGGTTTGAAACTGGCGATGTGGTTATTGCACCTTGGCTTGTTGGTGACGATCATAAACGCATTCCTCGACTAAACGCCAAATACATGTTTGGACACTTTGAATTACCCCACTTCTACATGAACGCCATGGTTGCTATGCCAGACCACGGAGAAATCAAACGCGAAGACTTTGGTCATGTTGAACATGTATTCACCGGACACTTTCATAAAAGACAAACACACAACAATATTACCTATATAGGTAATTGTTTTCCGCATAACTATGCCGATGCCGGCGATGATGCTCGTGGTATGATGATATTAGACTGGGGTAAAGAACCAGAATATCATGCGTGGCCAGATCAACCCAAGTATCGTATACACTTGCTAAGTGATGTGCTAGCAAATACAGATGCATTGTTGCAGTCGGGTATGCATGTGCGTGTTAACCTAGACGTAGACATCAGCTATGAGGAAGCTACATTTATCAAGGAAACATTTGTAAATACGTACAAGCTAAGAGAAATTACTCTTATACCTCAAAAAATAACAGACGAAAACGTTGAATATGATACTCAAGGTAATATTATGTTTGAGTCTATAGATACTATTGTCACAAATCAACTTACTAATATTAACAGCGATCAATACGATCCAAAGTTACTAATGGACATCTATAGAAATCTATGACTTTTAAAATAAAAAATCTATCCGTTAAAAATTTCATGAGCGTGGGCAATGCTACTCAGGCTGTTCAGTTTAACCGACGGGATCTCACTCTAGTGCTAGGACAGAACTTAGACCTGGGCGGGGACGATACCGGGGCACGTAACGGCACTGGTAAGACTACTATTGTTAATGCACTTAGTTACGCATTATATGGTAGTGCCTTAACTAACATCAAGAAGGATAACTTAATTAATAAGACTAACGGTAAGAACATGTTAGTTACCATTGAATTTGAAAAGGACGGCGTTGACTATAAAATTGAACGAGGTCGCAAACCTAACACTATGGCATTTTACATCGGCGACCAAGAACAAGAAATTACAGATGAAAGCCAAGGCGACAGTAGAGAAACACAAGCAGAAATAGAACGTATGTTGGGCATGAGTCATGACATGTTTAAACATATTGTAGCTTTGAATACTTACACTGAGCCGTTCCTTGCACTTAAAGCAAACGAGCAGCGTACCATTATCGAACAGTTGCTTGGTATTACTATGTTAAGTGAAAAAGCAGATATACTCAAAGAGCAGCTAAAAGCTACCAAAGATGCTATCACACAAGAAGAATATCGTATAAAAGCAGTTAACGATGCCAATGCACGTATACAAGAACAAATTGAAGCAACAAAACGTAGACAAACAATGTGGAATAATAAGCGGTTAACTGAAATACACGAGTTAAAAAATGCTATAGAAGCAATAGGTGATTTAGATATTGAACAAGAATTATTAAATCATGATGCATTACAAACACAAAATGAATTAGCTAAAGCAGCCGCAGAAGTTAACAAGTGGAAAATTGCCTGTGAGCACGAGCAAGTAAAGTTATTAAAGACTCTAGATAAGTTAAAATCAGAAATAGAAAAGTTAGAAAAGCATGAGTGTTATGCTTGCGGCCAATCAATTCATGACGATAAGCACGAACAGGTGTTAACAGATAAACGTGTCACAATGCAGGAAACAAGTTTACAATATCTTGCGACCGATACACAACTAATAGAACACGTACAAACATTAGCAGAATTAGGAGAACCTGGTCCTATTCCCGTTGTGTTTTATGATACCAAAGAAGATGCTATTAATCACAAAAACACATTAGCCAATCTAAGACAACAACTTGCAGCAAAAGAAACAGAACAAGATCCGTATTCTGAACAAATTGCAGAAATGGAAACACATGCTGTAGAAGAAATCGACTACGATGTAATGAATGAACTCGCAGTTGTAAAAGATCATCAAGACTTCTTGCTCAAACTGTTAACTAACAAAGATAGTTTTATTCGTAAACGCATTATTGATCAAAATCTAAGTTACTTAAATGCTCGTCTAAGCCAGTACTTGGACACAATTGGGCTACCACATACTGTAAAATTCTTAAATGACTTGACAGTCAGCATCGAGGAACTAGGACGTGAGCTAGATTTTGATAACTTGAGCAGGGGCGAGCGTAATAGACTTATTCTATCGTTGTCGTGGGCATTCCGTGATGTTTGGGAGAATCAAAATCAACCGATGAATTTATTGTTTATCGACGAAGTGATTGATACTGGAATGGATAGTTCTGGCGTTGAAGCCAGTCTAGCAATATTAAAGAAGATGGCCCGTGAAGGTAATCGTAGTGTTTGGCTTGTAAGTCATAAAGACGAACTTGCAGGTCGGGTAAACAATGTGTTACATGTGATTAAAGAAAATGGATTTACTAGTTACAACACGGATGTAGAAATTCAATGAGCTTGTATGCTGCCATTTTAACCGTACCTAGAATTGCACCGGTTCGCCCTAGCATCGCACCTGCATTAATAAAAACTTTATTATCCAACGAAAGTAAAACCAGTAAGATTTTTGACATCAATATTGATTTTTACAATAGATTTACTTCATTGTCTAATGAACAAGCATTTCATGAATTAGACACTTATTTTTTTGTTGCAAATACTAAACTTTCTGAGTACACCAAACAATGTTATCAGAATTGGTTAGTTGAGTGGGCTAGTAAGATCAGCAGACTTGATACTAACCTAATAATGATTAGTGTGTTTACATGGCAAGCGCAACAGTTCACAGAAGATTTTCTAAAAGTATTACGACCACTATCTAAAGCAAAAATTATTATTGGTGGTCAAGGTATGATTAAGTCTGAGAATACCAGTTTTAATACCAAGCCGTTGTTTGCAATTAAATTAAAAGATGTTGGGTTAATAGATCACTGGATACAAGGCGAAGCAGAAACTGTTATTAAAGAAATAGTAAAAGAAAATTATAATTTTGCCGGCATTGACACTTATGGGTATGCTGAACGATTACCAATGTCAGAAACTCCTGTATGCAATTTTGATGATCTAAACATCGCCGAATATCATAGCGGATATCAAGAGGGCAGTTTACCCCTTGAGTCAAGTAGGGGTTGTGTTAGAGCTTGTACTTTCTGCGATTGGCCTGTTGCTATGGGCGGCTTTCGTTCAAAGAATGGCATTCAACTAGCGAACGAAATGATCACCTATTATCAAAATTACGGTGTTACAAAATTTTACTTCAATGATGCACTTATTAATGGCAGCGTAAAAGATTTTAGGTTGCTTAATAATACCTTAGTTGACTTTTATCAAAATAACAATTTGCCAGATAGATACTTTACATACAGTGGCATGTATATTGTTCGCGATTCTGTTTCTTTTAAAGAGAAAGATTTCTCATTAATGGGAAGAGGCGGTGCCGACACCATGTTGATTGGTGTTGAAACTGGAAGCGACAAAGTACGTGCAGACATGAAAAAAGGGTTTAATAGCACAGATTTGAAGTTTACTATTGAGCAATTTAGTAAAAATAAAATTAAAGCATACTGGTTGCTTATTGTTGGCTACCCAAGTGAAACCAGAAAAGATTTTGATGAAACATTACAAATGCTAAGAGATTACCAAAAATTTGTTGCTGATGGCACTATCACTGGGATCAACTTTGGAACTACTTTGACTATCGGCGAAGGTGTGCCGCTGTGGCACGATTATGAAGAACACAATTTAGTTGGTGTCAATGGTAATCGTCCCGAAGATATTTTTTGGATCCATAAAGATAATACTGCACTAACTTATAAAGAAAGAATTTTACGTAGAATTGAAGCACAAGAACTTGCAGTGGAGTTGGGATACACATTCTGGAAGGGCGACGATCAGTTAAAATTTGTCATGCAAAAATACCAGTCATTACTCGATCATGCTAAAAATTAATTTAAAATTTAAAATTGAAGATTATTTTGGTTCGCCATTGTGTCGAATAATTGTTGACGAATCTGCCCCAACATATGATGGACCAGTGCAACCAGACATTAATATATCTATTCCAGTAACCACCGGCGAGCACGAATTACGTATTGTGCATTACGGAAAAACCAACAACGATCATCTAATAGAAAACGGCAGTATTATTAAAGATAAACATTTTGAATTAACTGAGTTGAGTTTTGACGGAGTTCCACTAGAGAACGAATTATGGGAAGGATCGTTTTTTCCTGTATACGGTCAAGATTACGTTGACGATTGTAAGAAAAATAATGTAAAATTACCCTATAGTATTTGTCCAAATTTGTACTTTGGTCATAATGGTACATGGAAATTTAATTTTTTCTATCCGGTGTATCCTTGGTTGATTAGCCGTAGAAACAATGGACCCGACTTAGAAAACACTATTTTTACTAGTTCAAACGAAATATTGCAACAGGCAAAAAAATATTTTATGTCAGCACCGGATGTTGTATGGAAAATTTAGGAAAACTGTTTGCTTATGTGTTAGAGTGCAAGAAAAATCAAAATTTTTTCAATGTAAGAGGACAAGCAAACAATCTGTACATTGGTTCAAAATCTATTGCTGATTCGCCTGTTAATAATTTTATTAACGACATCTTGTTGTCAACTGATGCTATCAATGGTTGGAAGAATAAAGAATGGTTAAATCATCTTGAAGAATCATATTCACATTGGTTGCTATCTAGTCAAAACAATCGTATAACAGGACTTGAAAATTATCGTCCTGCTTTTAGTACAGGCACAACACAAGGTTTTGATAGTTTTTATTTAAGGCACAGAAATAAGAAATTTAAATGCTTGACCGGTGAATATTTTTATCATTTAAAATCATGGATTAGTAATGATATTGATTGGGGATTTATTAATACTCCAGACGAGTTAACCCACAGTAATGCTGTTGTTATAAGTGTTCCATTTTGTGATACTGGTAATGTTCCAGTTAAATATGTTGACATATTAAATGTATGCGAAGAAAAAAATATTCCTGTACTAATAGATTGTTGTTACTATAGTATCAGTAGCGGAGTGGATTTAGATTTAAATTATTCATGCATTGATACTGTTACGTTTAGCTTGAGCAAAACTTTTCCGGTTGCAAATTTACGCATAGGCATGCGTTATACTAAACAATCTATCGTTGATGGACAAACGTTGCACAGTGACATCAATTATAATCATAGTTTTAGTGCATGGGTTGGATGTGAGTTGATTAAAAAGTTTTCTCCGGATTATATATTTGATCGTTATAAACATAAACAACAAATAGTGTGTAATCAGTTAAAGTTAATACCTAGCAACACTGTTATGTTTGCATCCGGCGACTCATCCTGGAACACGTATAATCGTTCTACTATGCTTAAAGAATATCAATTGAAATTAGATCCCGCACTATTCAACAATAGAATTTGCTTGAATAGTTTTTACGAAAATTGGGATCTATTTGAAAGGTTTATAAAATTATGAAATTAACTCTCGAGTTCAATCAGGTCAATCACTACAACGGATGCCCAACAGTATCTATATGTGTAAATGAGACTGAATATTTTAACGGAGATGTTATTGATACTGTTCATTTAGAAGTTCCTGATTCCAACATCAACGTGTTAACAATACGCCATTATGGCAAAACAGATGTTGATACTTTATTAGTTGATGGAAAAATTACTGCCGATAAAAATTTTACTCTTGACGCAATTGTCATTGACGGATACAACATTGAAGAATTAAAATGGAATAGCACGTTTACTGATTATCACAACAATGTGATACCAGGTTGTTTGTTCTTTGGACCAAATGGTATATTTGAACTAACATTTGAGCAACCGGTATTAAAATGGATGTTGCGTACTCGTCATATAAAAAACCAGAATGATCCCGACTGGGAAGAGGATTACAATTATTATTGCCAAGCCATGTCGTTGATCAAGGAACTGTTATGAATATTGACCAACAAGTTGGCAAGATTAGACGTATTGCATGGGCATTAAGTGTAGCAAGTGCCAATAACAACTTAGATACACCCGGTGAATTTGTATGGGCGTATCCAAAAAATAATCATTTTTGGGAAGTGCGTAGTCGAGCTCGAAGTATTTTTAGTAGCGGAAATGCTATTAAAGATCAAGTAGTACTTGATTTTGTACAAACAATCAATTGTACAAAATATCTTAAAGATCCATGGACCGTTGAACGATTTGAATCTATGTTTCCGGATTGGATTCGTGCAGGAACTAGATATCAGTTGCACAACTTTGATCTATTCAAATACGCTAATTTTAGTCAAGGCACTCAAGAAAGTTTTTTAAATTTCTACATGATGAATAAAGATCGCCGTCTTCGGGTATTTCGTGGAGATTATTGGTGGCATATGGAAATTTGGTCTAGGGCAAAATTTAATTGGGCATATATTGAGGACGACGACATACGTGAAAACGATGCTTGTATATGCAGTTACCCGTTTGCATTATATGGCGAAGAACATCCTAAATTTAACTGGCTATTAGACGAATGTGATCGTGTGGGTGCAAAATGTTTAGTTGATTTTATATATCTTCCAAACAGTAATCAAATTGTCAACATTGATTTGTCTAGACCATGCATTGAAGAAATTACCTTTAGTCTTAGTAAAACTTTTCCAGTACAAACAGCTAAACTAGCTGTTAGAATGATGAAACAAAAACCTAAAGACCCTATGCAAATGAGCAACGACGAAAATATTGGTAATAGATTAAGTGCTGGATTGGGCATTGAGCTTATTTCTAAATTCCCTGTGGATTATATGGTTACCAAATATAGCGATGCACAAGATCGATGGTGTTCGTTGCTCAATTTAAAAAAATCAAATGTAGTACATTTTGCATACGGGCCAGATTATACAAATTTTGGACGGGAATCATCATTAAATTGGTGTAGTCCGTTTAATGAGCAGCAAAATAGATACAATCTAGGTATGTTATTCGAAAACGAAAATCTATTAGAAAAATTAGGTTTATGTTAAAATGTCATAACTACATGCTGTATGTCATGGCTATTCGAGAACGCACCTGTTGAAGTTTTACCTGAAGATTGTGTTGGGTATGTGTATTTGATTACGAATTTAATAACTGGGCGAAAATATATTGGTAAAAAATTAGCCAAGTTTTCCAAAACTACTTATAAGGTAGTAAAGCTCAAAAATGGTAACAAAAAACGTAAGAAGATTAGAAGTAAAATAGACAGCGACTGGCTTACATATTATGGCTCAAACGACGAACTAAACAAAGACATACAGACACTAGGTCATGAAAACTTTAAACGAGAAATACTCTACTACTGCAATTCAAAAGCACAATGCTCATACATAGAAGCACGTGAACAATTTAGACACCAAGTCTTAGAATCAGATGCGTACTACAACGGACAGATCAGCGTTCGTGTCCATGGCTCCCACATTAAAAACAAAATTTAAGTAGGTTAACAGCTAGCACAAGCCAACATCGTGTGCCCTATACCTGGCAAGAACATGCACAGGGATGGAAGTCTCGTCGCCTCAACGAGCACTCAACTACTACCCGTAAGGATGAAGATCGCTAATTGCCGCGATTTAGTTGTTTGAATAGGATAAAAAGGCTGAAAAGACGTGCGAGCGATCGCACACGGTTAACTACATGCTGATATATGTATATTAACCCGCCGTTGTATAAAGACGGAGCTCGAGGTACAGGACAACCGCCTCTGTAATGCTCTAATATCAGTGACTG